>VMDO01002202.1:56367-175800 GCA_007922755.1 Pedetes capensis
TGTTGTTGTTGTTGTTAGGTGCCGTCGAGTCGGTATCCGACTCATAGCGACCCTCTGTACAACAGGGGAAACACTATTGTCAGTGCTTCTCTGCTGTTCATAGGGTTTTCAATGGCAGATTGATTTTTGGGAGGGGGTTGCCAGGTCCTTCTCCCAAGCCTACAGCTTCTGGTGTTCCCAGGCAGTCTCCCATCCAGGTGCTAACCAGGCCTGACCCTGCTTAGCTTCTGAGATCTGATGGGATCGGATTCCACAGGGCTACAGCTGCAGGCTTCAGCCTCTGAATCCATCCTCTTTCCAGAGGATCTGGTTGCCTTCAGGTATGCAACCTCAGGGCTGTCCAGTCATGTTCTAAGAGATTCAGTCCACACTTGGGAACCTCTGATGACAGCTTACCTAGGCCCCAGGTTTTCAGCTGTCTCTGGCACAAGGCAGTGGGAGTCCATCATCATAGGCCCGGGACCAGGTTCTGTCCAGTATTCACCACCAACCACCAGAGCAGGACCTGAATGGCCACTTCTCTACTCCCACTAATTGCTCTTTAGCTCCTCCAAGGTGGGATAATGTTTTCTTCACAGGCTTTTCATACCGATCTAAGGAAATAAGGTATTGCAAAGCATGTGCACACAGTAGGCAGCAGCTTATGTTTATTAAATTGGAATTCAAGATCAGATTCTCTTCACTGTTGATCCTGGTCCTTTCTGGATTTTTTCCCCCTGGTTCACACTCTGTTATGGAAAAAGAGCCTCAGATCCAGCCGCTGTTTCTAAACCCAGCCTCTCCCTAGCCTCTCCAAGGCCTGGTTCTGACTCAGTTTGTCCCCACCTGGGCTGCCTCCAAAGGGTTAGTCAGAGGCTGGGGACAGGGGTTCTTATGAGAACTAGAGCTGTAGCAGGTATGGAAGGAGCTAGGGGCTCCTAGCTGCAGCCGGGAACAGACTTAGCGCTGGGCCTCCAAGCCCGATGGGGAGAGCTTTGTGAGTGGTGGGATGGCAGTGGGAAGGTGTAGGAGTGAAACCAGAGAAGGTAGAAACCAAAAGCACAAAATAATGTGTGATCAGGGTGCAATGAACACAGTTGTTGCTGTTGTTAGGTGCCATCGAGTCAGGTCCGACTCATAACAACCCTATATACAACAGAACAAAACACTCTCCAACACTGTGCCATGCCTGGCACTATACTCAGTGCTTCTTGGCTATTCATAGTGTTTTCAATGGCAGATGGTTTCAGGAGTGGATTGCCAGGTCCTTCTTCCTAGCCTATAGCACCTGGTATTCCCAGGCTGTCTCCCATCCAAGAACTAACCAGGCTGACCCTGCTTAGCTTCTGAGATCAGGTGGGATCAGATGCCAGGGTGCTAGGGCTGAAGACAACCAACATAAACAAGATCCAAATTCTAGTTCCAGGAACAGAGGGAATTGCAACAAAAGCAGACACAGACTCAGTCCTAGAAGGCAGGGACTCTGCCTGCCAGGGCACAAGGCAGAAGGCCAGGTGCTAAGATTGGGTCAGTGGCAGAGCCAGACAAGTAACACTGAGACTGAGTTAAAACTCTTAACAACAGTACTGTTGGCTAACACATAGCATACTGTGTGCCATGTGCTCTTCTAAGAGTTTTAGGTTTACTCATCACTGGGTACCCCATCATGAGTTAGAGATGACTGCTGGTCTATTTTAAAGATGAGGAAGCTGAATCCCAGAGAGATTGAGCATAGCTCCTGACTGCCTCCAAGATTAGCAGCATAACCCCTCATATTCATAGTTTGAAATCAACCATGGTGGGAGCATTTACACCATGGAAACTGGCACATGCTACAAATCAGGGCTTTATTTTTAAGAACCCATTTACTAGCACACCTTATCCTGAGTCTCCATAGACCTCATCTGTGGGGAGAAAAGGACCATATTAATTGGGGCTATAGTGAGTGGATGCAATGCATGTGCTGTGCTTGGCACAGGACCAGCACACAGGAAGCCCTCGCTAAAGGGAAGCCTCTGGTGACTACATGCCACAGGCTTGTGTGTATATTAAATATACAAAGTAATGGTTTCCTTGTGACATTTTAATGCAAATATATAACATAGTTGGATTACATCCCCATTACCCTCTCCACTCCCCGTTACTCTTCCCAAATAGTCACCTCCTACTTTCATGGCTTTAAAAAAAAAAATCTATATTGTGCATATGAGAGAGAACATGAGATACTTTTTTTTTCTGAATCTGGCTAATTTCACTTAATATGATCTCCAGTTTCATTCCTTTTCACACATAATTTTGTTCTTCTTTAAGGCTGAATAAAACTTCATTGTGTATATGTACCACATCTTCTGCATTCATTGATAAGGCACCTGGGCTGATTCTATAACTTGGCTATTGTGAACAGCGCCACAATAAACATGAGTGTGCAGGTATCCCTGTTGTATGCTGACTTTGTTTCTTTCAGGTGTATACCCAGCATTGGTATAGCCAGATCATATGATCATACTTTATTTCTTAGTTTTTTTTGTTTTTTGTTTTTTGTTTTTGTTTGTTTGTTTTTGTTTTTTGAGGCGCCTCCTTTCTGATTTCCCCTGTGGTTGCAGTGATTTCCAATTCCATTTTTTTCCTGCATCCTTGCCAGCTTTTTGTTTGTTTGTTTTGCTTTGTTTTGTTCCTTGAAGCCAGCCATTCTGACTGGGGTGAGGTGGAATCACAATGTGGTTTTGATTTTCATTTCTCTGATGGCTTAGGATGTTGAACATGTTTTCATGTATTTATCACCCATTTGTACTTCTTTTGAGAACTGTCTGTTCAACAACTGGCATTTTTAGGAGCTTACTGGGCCCCCTTCAAGCATTTTACTTGTATTCATGTAAAAACTTTGCATAAGAGTCAAACTTCATTTAATCTTCACAACAACCCTCTGAAGTGGGCATGCTATTATTCCCATTTCACAGATGAAGAAACTGAGGTACAAAAAAGAAGTCTTACCCAAGATCAGGCAACCAGTAAGAGGAACCTTGATCTATACTGAGGCAGTCCAGTACCAAAGTCTGTGCATTTACTGCTTTTGTAGTGGTATTAATGAGCCATTTGTAAATGCTCAAATTGTAGCTCCCTTTTCATTTGCTTTTTTGAAAAATAGTTTTTGAATATTTGCCTGGTGCCAGATTGAGATTGTTGTTGTTGTTGTTGTTAGGTGCCGTCAAGTCGATGTCTGACTCATAGCAACCCTATGTACAACAGGCAAAACACTATTGTCAGTGCTTCTCTGCTATTCATAGGGTTTTCAATGGCTGGTTGTTTTTTGAGAGTGGGTTGCCAGGTTCTTCTCCCAAGTCCACAGCACCTGGTGTTCCTAGGTGGTATCCCACCCAAGTATTAACCAGGCCCGACCCCACTTAGCTTCCAAGACCTGATGGGATCAGATGCCACAGTGGTACGGCTGCAGGCAGGTAGAGATTAGGCATGGAAAACAGGAAAGTCCATATCAGAGGCTATAAACCTAGTGGTTTAGATAAAACCTGGGCCTAGGGTGGAGGCAAACTGAGTTTGAAGCCTGTTTCTCCCATTTACCAAGTATATGACCTTGAAAGAATGACTCAGTGTCTCTCAGCCCCATTTCCAGACGTTGGAGGAGGAGGATGACTATTCACTGCACAGGGTTACAGGGAGAGAGGAGTGATACAATGCGTGTGCTGTGCTTGGCACAGGGTCCAGCACACAGGAGGCGCTCTCTAAGGGCAGCCTCAGTGATGACATGCCATGGGCTTGTGTACAGGTCCTCCATGTGAGCAGGGCCACAGATATCCAAAGACGATAACTGTACCATATGGAGAGGTGAAAACAGAAGAGGGAGCACCGGCTCTTCCTGAGGGAGTCAGAGGGGTTTCTGCTCAGGAGGTGACATTTGAACAGGTCTTCAAGGGCAAATGAGAGTTTTTCAGGCAGAGAAGAGGAAGGGTGGCTTTGCCAGTGGAGGGGAAAGTGCATTCCAATGCATTATAGGCTGGGAGGGAGCCTGCCATCTAACTAAAAGGAAATAGCAGAACTCCCCCCCCCCCAGTACACACACACACACACACACACACACACACACACGCGCGCGCGCGCGCGCGCGCGCGCGCGCGCGCACATGCAAGGTCTGATCAAACCTTCACATTTGTGATTACCTGTTTTCTCCTTGCAAATTAAACTGTATACCTGGAGAGGGTGGTAAAGAGAGAGAGCAGAATGGAATGTTCTCAAAATCTCAGAGAACAGAGGTTTAGACCAGAATACCTTTAACCCCATAATTCTCCAGGTGGCCTCTGGGCTGAGCACAGTTTGTAATCAGATAGGTCCACCTGCTCTATCACATGATCATCAGTGAACACAGCCTCCATCATTAATTGGCTCTGGCTTGATCCACCCCCGTACACACACTTGGTCTGGCAGCCTTTACCCAGGCTCCATGGATCACAGCCCAGTTTCCCTGATGGTATGAGTGCCCTCTGCTGTGCCACTGCCCCTCCAGTTTGACAGCTCCACAATTGACCTCCAAGGAAAGGACCTTAGAGTTTATTCACTCAACCCTTTTGATTTCTAGTCAGGACAGTTGAGATTCATGTCAGGAGAAATGACTGGCCCAAGGTCACATGGTAGGCTGTGAGTAGAGCCCAGCCCAGTGAGTGCATTTGTCCCTCCATTGATAGGACACAGTGGCAACTGTCACACACTTCCATCTCACCTCCCAAAGCTGGCTTCTGCTTCCTGGGGACGCCCACAGTCATATCCAGACAAGATTTTCAGTTACTCTCTTCTGGACAGGGCACAGCAGGGAACTCCTGCAGGGCTGGGCAGGGGGCAGGCAAAGGAATCCCCTCTGGCTCCTGCACTGATTCATCCACTGTGTGAACCCAGCAGAATCACCTCACCCTTGAACCCCAATTTCTTCATCTGCAAAATAGGAATTATCACATAATACCACTTCAGTTTACAGTGAGGGGTTCTAAAAGAGCATACAGCAATTGCCATAATGGTCCCCCTCTTCCTGTTTGAAGAGTAGTTTTACCTAAGGCTGGAGAGTGGAATGAAAATGAGGTTAGGAATATGGGGGCAGAGGGAGATCTATAACTACCAGCTGTGTGTGTTGGGTAGGTCACTTCACTTCTCTGAATCTCTGCTTTCTCCTGTAGAAAATGTGGCTTAGTATGTTCCTTCTGGAGCCGTTGTGTTATTGGTTGTTGTTAGATGCCATAGAGTTGGGTCCAACTCATAGCAACCCTATGTACAACAGAATGAGACACTCCCCGACACTGTGCTGTGCCCAACCCTATGTCAGTGCTTCTCTGTTATTCGTAGGGTTTTCAATGGCTGATTGTTTCAGGAGCGGGATGCCAGGTCCTTCTCCCATTTTTGCGGCACTGGGGATTGAACCCAAGGCAGCAGAACACACAGAGCAGACACTCTACCAACTGAGCTAAACCCTAGCTTGGAGCTGTTGTAAGGACTAAATATTTCACACATTAAGGCTTCAGAGCAGCCCCTGGCTTGTGTGGCAGGGGTTGGATGGAGGTGGATGCTCCTTCTGTTATTAATACTCCTGTCATTGTCATCCTCTTCTTCAGACAGGGCTGTGGCAGGTGTTCCTGAACTAGAGGCCGGAGATTTGCTCTGCCCCCTTTTTCCTGCTTGCTTCCTCCCTGTGACCACCTCCTCCCATCTCTTTGCATCCTCACCAACCACCAGGAGAGAAAGAGGATGTGGGTTTTGAAAGAAAGTAGGCGTGACCCCAAGAAGAGGCTGGCAGGGTCAGCAGAGCCTAAGCTGGATCAGAATGAGGTTCTGACCTGCCACCCCAAAGATGGAGTAGAATACAATGCTTTGGCCTCAGCCACATGCCCCTGACCTCTCTTGTTGCTGCCTGCACAGCTGGCCCTTGTTTCCTAGGTCCCTGTGTGGTTACCAATGCCAGCAGAGAACCTTTGTGTGTCTCTGCTGTTCCTGTCCCACCTGATTTAAGAGTTTGGGAGGACAGGGGTTCCTCATGCCTCTCTGTGCCACTCCTCCTTAGACCACAGGGGAAGCAGATGAATTCCATTCAAGCTGAGCCTCCAGACCAAACCACAGGCATAGGCAGGCTTGACAGTGCCTTCCTCTTTCCTCCTCGGGGCAGAGTGCTTAGATGCCTCACTTGCTGTGTAAAGGCTGCCCTACACAGCAAGGCAACATTCAGAGCCCTGTGCCCTTTCCAGAAGCTAGGTTCCTGGCCCTTTCCAGGGAGTTTGCAGCGGGACTACATAAGCTCTTTCCCCACCATCACCCTCATTCCTCTCCTCTACTGTGCCTTTGTCAGTCATTTGCATGGCTTCTGAGCACCTGCTGTTTACTAGGCCCTGTGCCTGTCATTTCCACATTTCTTTCATTCAGGGGTAATCCTCACCTCAAACCTGGGGGGAAGGTAACATCAGCCCTATTTGACAAAAGAGAAAAATGTCATACCAGAGTAACAAAGACATTTTCCAAAAGTCACACAGCTAAGGCAGAGATTTTCACCAGGGAAAGTCCCTGGAGGAATCAAAGATTAAGCTAGAGTTTAAAGTCTGAGCTGGATTTTGAGGAGCAGTGCTAAGAGTTGATGCCACTCCAGGTAGAAAAGACAACCTAAGTGAAGGGCAAAGGAGAGACTATGCCTCATGGTCAAGGGGGCAATGTTACATACAGTTTGAAAGCCAGAGTGTCTAGAGCAGGTGACCCAGCAAGGAGTATGGTCCCCATCTACGGCTCCAGGCCAGGACGTCCCTGTCTGTCTCTGCCTGGATTGACACACCCACCTTTTTTCTGGTCTCCTGTCTCCCAGGTCAACAGTCCATTCTTAGTACTAGGAGATCTCTTAATCTTCCATATCGTCTATGGAAGAAGTGTCTCATGTTCCTTAAATGAAATGAGGCTACCCTTAGGGCTCCCCAACATTCCTGGGGTACAAAAATTAATCTCAGTCATTACTGGGCACCCTTTTCCACCTGCTGCTCTGACCATACCAAAGATACTTTAAGAAAACCACACTACTTAGAGTAGAGACACTCCCACCCCAACCTGAAGGGCCACTCTAGGGTCTGCTGTCTCTGTGCCCTGGGAGGGGGGATGCAGAAATCCCAAAGGCTAAGCTACGGCCCTCTCTATGCACCTCAGAGGCATTCCCAGGTGGTCCTGCCGGGGCCCCCCTCCGCCCCCACACACACACATACAGCAGACAGCAGTCATGGAACTGACTGTCCATCAAGCCCCTTGAGGGCTCCAACTTCCACAGGACACAGAACCACAAAGGACAGATCACTGGGGAGCATCACCTTGGGTCCTACAACCAAACCTCCCCAAGGTAGCTAGAGTATGTCCTCCCTACCTCTGTGGAAACACAGGAAGGAGAAGGAAAACATCACAAAGGAGCATCACAGCAAATTGTCCCTCCCCACGCCACACTCCCTTCCCACACTTGTCCTTTCAGGCTGAGGATTTTTCCATCCCTGAATGTGCCCTGATTTCTCTCAACCCCAGGCCCACTCTCATGCCCTGCCTCTCCATGGACATCCATTCTGTCCCACAGCCCTTCTCTCCCACTCTCCTTTCAACTCCGTGACTCCTCTGCCTTGTTCAGGGCCCCATCGGCACTCCCAGGTCACCCTGGCCATCTCCCATCAGAGGTGTCACCTTCTTCACCGTTGCCCTCTTCCTTTCCTGCCACCTCCATGGGATACTCATAGTTCATCGTGTTCCCAGGCCCTCACACATGGTCTTCACACAGTAGGTGTTTAGTAAACATGAGTTGAGCAAATGAACGGGCCTGAATCAGACTCCCCTGAAAGACAGAAAACTGTGTCGCCCAAGCCTTTGGCAGACTGGGCCTGCCCAGCACTCTCTCATCTTCCCTTGTTTGGTTCTTGGATGTGCCCCCCAGATCCTGCCAACAGTGCAGAAATGGAGGGGAAGTCATTCATCTGGGTGCATCCCAACCAGGGAACACGCAGACCCTGTGTTTGGGATCCGGAACACTCCAAGTTTGCAGTCTGATCAGACGTGGGCACAGATGGCTGGACAGTGGACAGCTGGGCCAGGAGGGTAGGCAGCTTGGCAGGATGGAAATAGCATGAACTCGGCATTGGGAGTCCTGGGCACAGAGCCTGTCTGTTCCCCGAGTTTGCAACACACGTCATCCTGGCTGCCAGCAACAGAAACTGGCTGAGGAGCCAAAGCAGCAAAGAGGTCCATTAGAAGGCTCAGGGGATGACACAGGAATGACAGGTAACAGAGCTCTGCTGGAGGAATCCTCCGTGTGGCAAGGGCAGGCAGGACACTAGGTGAAGAGAAAGGTAATTCTCAACAAGAAATCAGAATTTTGTGAACTATCTAAAAACAATCATTCTATGACCTGAGGGAAGTCAATTCTCTGTGCCTCAGTTTCTCCCTCTAGATGTTCTGACGCTAGCCTTTCTCCTCCATTTACATCTACAGTTTGGTTTTTGCTGAGAAAACTTCCCGTCCTGGCCCAGATGGCACCTTTTCCCATCCAGACACCCTGGGAATGAAGTTTGAGGGAGCTGGGTGAGTGAGCATGTGTGGAGTTCCCCGCACCCCCTCCCTGAGGGGCCAGGCCTTCCTTACCTGCATGCTCTGGGGCATATGGCTCATTTGCATGAAGTGGGCATCCTCATCCTTCCTTCTCCATGAAACCAGTATGTCCTCTTCCCCTGCATGCTGGACATGCTGATGAAAATCTGGAAAGCTTTAGGGGCCTCTTCCCGGCCATGGCCTGACCATCTTCTCTAGGTTAGGAAGCTCCTAGCTGGAGTCTTCCCTCTCTGAGACCCCAAAGTTGCCAACCCTAAGATCCTGCCACTGCCCCATGTTTGACCTTAAATGTGTCCATCAACAGGCTCAAGCCCTGTGCTGAATCCCTGGGATGCAGTGGTGGTGGAGGAGGTGAGGATGCTCCCAAGTCCTTGAAAGCAGGGAGGGGAAAGTGGAGGAGGCAGGCGCATAAAGAGCTAACTATAGCAACAGAACAAAGTCAGTGGCAGGAGGAGTGTGGGCCAGGTGTATGGAAAAGCCAGAGGTAGCAGGGCTGACTTCTTCCCTGGAGATGAGGGAGGGCTCCACGGAAGAGGAAATGCCCAAGAAGAGCCACAGAGAATGAGTAAGATTCAGCACATGTTGGAGAGGAAGTTGCAGGCTGAGGAGCAGTGTGAACCAAGGCAAGGAAGCGGGGATGGGCTGGTTCGATTCAGAAAATAGAGGTATCTTGGTGGGGTCAGAGCTTTAAGAGGTGGGTGTTTAGAGAGCCTAGGGACAGGACGTCCAACATAGGTGCCATGGCTCCTGGCTCAGCCTTACACCCGGGAATCTTAGCTTTAGTGTCTCAGCTCCCACTTGCCCATACCCACCACTGATGCAGGCTCAGGCTTCTCTGCCTACTGCAACAAACCTGTCAGCTCTCCCTGCCTAAGTACTGGACAGAGCTGGCATTCACTCCAGGATGTGTTTTCATGTGTATATAATTCTTTTGGCATTTTGTTTTGTTTTGTTTTGTGGTCTCTGGGGGTTGAACTCAGGACCTCACAAGTACTTTATAAGTGCTCTAGCACTGGGCTGCTCCACCAGCCCATTTTTTATTTTTTATCTTGTGACAGGGTCTTGCTAAGTTACACAGGCTGCCTCTTCCCTTGAACTCATGGTCCTCCTGCCTCTGAGTCGCTGAGATTACAGGCATGCACCACCACACCCAGCAGTGTGTACAATTCTAACAGTACCCCCCACCCCCATCCCACCCCCAGGCAGAGAGGTAGTGCCCCCAGTCCTTCCCAGACAGGCCCTGCTAGACACATCACCCAGGCCGTGACACCTACATGTTTCTCCACCACCAGCCCTAGTTGCTAGAAGTTGGGGTGGCCGGTCCAGTTTGGGCCCACAGTTCTCAGCTCTAGTGAATAGGTGTAAGTGAGTAGCTTCACAGGAGGGAAAGAGTAAATGCTGGTGACGGTGAGGACATTCAGGCTGCAAGGGCTTAGGGTCTGTTTTTGGTTTTTGGTTTTTTGAGGGTTTTTTGGAGAAAGGGTCTTGCTAAATTATGCAGACTGCCTCTGGTCTCAAATTTTTGATCCTCCTGCCTCCATCTCTGGAGTCACTGCGTCTGGCTTAGGGTTTAGAGTCTGAGCACCTCATTTACCAATGAGGTCTCGGGCCCAGGGCAAGGAAAGGATTCCCCAAAGTCAAACTTTTGTGGGGAACATAATGTGAAAGAGTAGTTTGGTTCATAGTAGCACTATTCACAATAGCCAAAAGGCAGAACCTTCCCAAATGTCTATCAGCTGATAAATGGACAAATAAAACGTGGTCCATCCATACAGTGGAAAATTATTCAGCCATAAAAAGGAATGGAGTACTGGTACATGCTTCCAGCTTAGATGGACCCAGAAAAGATTATACTAAATGAAAGAAACCAAACATTAAAGGCTACACGTTGTATGCTTCCATTTATTAGGTGCATCGAGTCAAGTCCAACTCATAGCAACCCTACATATAACAAAACATAACACTACCCAACGCTGTATCATGCACACAATTTATTTTATGCTTAAGCCCATTGTTGCAGTCACTGTGTCGATCCATCTAGTAAAGAGTCTTCCTTTTTTTCACTGACCTGCCACTCTCCCAAACATGATGTCCTTCTCTAAGGATTGGTCCCTCCTGGCAATATGTCCAAAATACATAAGATGCAGTCTAGCCATCTTGCTTCCAAGGAGCACTCTGATTATAGTTCTAGGACGATCTATTGGATCTTTTGGCAGTCCATGGTATATTTTACATTCATCTCCAGCACCATAATTCAAAAGCATCAATTCCTCTTCTGTCTCCCTTATTCACCATCGACAAGCAAGTCCATAGAGACAGGAAATTAGTTATTCCCCGGGGCTAGTGAGAGGGGAGAATGGGAAGTGACTCTTTAATTAGCATATGAGATTTCCTTTTGGGGTGATGAAAATATTTCAGAACTAGATAATGGTGGTGGTTGCATATCATAAATGTGCTAAATGCTACTGAATTGTGTACATTAAAATAGTGAATTTTATGATATGTGAATTTTATCACAATTAAAATAAGTGTACATAGTTGAGACCAGATCAGATGCCACCTGCTGAGTCTAATGTCCATTCCTCAAACATATGCCACCAGACCCTCCTCCTGTTACAGATGTCCCAGCTCAGGCCAGGCATGGGGGAGCCCATGCCGTGTCTTGCATCAGGGAAGCCACATGGTCAAGGGAGAAAGGGCCACCCCTCCCAGGAGCCAGGGTTCTTGCTCCTGTGCTTCTGCTGAGGCCCAGGCCCCATCTGTTTCTACACCCCACTGACCCTCCTACTTCCAGTTAGTGCCAAACGGTCCATGTGTTTCAGTCCTCTGTGCCTCACTCTTACCATTTGCACCACTCAAAAAGTTCTTTCCCTTGCCACCTATCATCCACCTAGAAACATCCTTTAAGAACTAGTTCCTAGCCAGGCATGGTGGTGTATGCCTATAATCCCAATAACTCGGGAGGCAGAGGCAGGAGGATCACAAGTTCAAGACCAGAGGCAGTCTGTGTAATTTGGCGAGACCCTGTCTCAAAAAGTTAAAAAAAAGAGGGGGGCAGCTCAGTGGTACAGCACTTGCAAAGCATGCAAGCGTGAGGTCATGGTTTCAACCTCCGATACTGAAAAAAAAACTAGTTCTTGTATGCTTCCATTTTTATGAGATATCCAAAATAAGTAAGTCTATGTTGTTGTTGTTAGGTGCATCAAGTTGAGTTTGACTCACAAAAACTCTATGTGCAATAGAACTCTGCAGGGCGTGGTGGCACATGCCTGTAATTCCAGCAACTCTGGAGCCAGGGCAGAAGGATAGCAAGTTTGAGATCAGAGGCAGCCTGCATAACTTAAGCAAGACCCTGCCTCCAAATTAAAAAAGTAGAAATGGGCTAAGAGTGCAGCCCCGTGGTAGAGTGCTTGCAAAGTATATGCAAGGCTGTGGCTTCAACCCCAAAGCGAAAGAAAGAAAAAGAAAGAAAGAAAGAGAGAGAGAGAGAGAGAGAGAGAGAGAGAGAGAGAGAGAGAGAGGAAGGAAGGAAAGAGAAGGGAAAGGAAGAGGAAAAAAAGGAAAGAAGGGAGGGAGGGAGGGAGAGAGGGACGGATGGAGGGAGGGGAAAGGAAAAGAAAAGAGAACAGAACAGAACAGAACTCCTGTCTTCCCTTGGAGGAGACCTCCTCCTGCTGCTGCCTTCTCATTACAGAGTAGATTCTGCCCCACACATACATCAGTTAAAGGAGGTATCAAGGAGCCATCTTGCTCGCATGTCCAGCTCTTTGGACAGACTGCAGCCTGTGAGAAGGAGCCTGGCCTGCTCCACATTGTATTCCTGAGACAGCTCTGGGTCTCGCTTGCAGGAGGTGCTCAGCAAATGCCGGCTAAAAGAGTGCCTTCACCTCTGGGATTCTCTGGTTCTGAGACCAGCAGTGAGGAGCCAGCCCAGGAAGTTGCTGCCTGTTGACACAGGCCAGTTTGCTGCTGCTGTCACCTGGCCAATAGAGGGGAAGGAGGAGGGAGAGGGAGCCTACAGCACTCTATTACAAGCAGCTATTTCTGGTTCTGGTGGGCAGGGAGGAGGGCAGTGCCTAGAGCCTGGGCTTCTCCAGGCAAACTGAATGGGTCATCTCTTCCCTTTGAAAATCTAGTTAACTCCTCCCTCAGCACAGCCTAGATGTGCAGCTTTGGGCTGAGGGTACCTGGAGTTGTTCATCCACCAGGGCAGAGCAACGGGCTTATGTTCCATTTTCCTCTGCAGTCGAGAGGTGCTACTCTTTCTGCTTTTCTGATTATGAAATTAGTCATTTTCTAGGAAGCTTATTTATAGAGTTCACCGCACGCATGCAGCACTGAGCTATTCTGAATGTGGCTGGGGGCCTGCGAGGCTTAAGGTGCGAAAGCAGGTGTGAGTCACACGTGGGTCGCCTTCCAGGCGTATCTGGATACCTTGGTTACCTTTCTGCTCCCCGTCGTGGGCCACCCTCATGGGTTGCCCTTCATCCAGGGTGCTTTGTAGGTTAAAGAGAGCAAGCTCAGGATTATGAGGCTCAGGCTAGTTCTTGAACCCACTCACTGTGGCCACCACCTCAGTATACCACCTAGCCCATTCTCTGCCTCAGTTTCCTCCTCTGTGAAATGAAAGGTCTTCCAGATCCATGATTCTCTGATTGCTCCAGAAAGCAGCTATGGAGGAGGGTTCCAAGCCATTTAACAAAGACCTGCCCACAAAGTCGCTGGGATGACAGCCGTATTTGAGGTTCCTGATGTTTCCTCAAGACTATCATGGAAGCATTCACTTATTCCACAAGAGTTTATTTACTCACCAAACTGCTGCAAGCCAGGCATCATGTGAGGCTTTGCAGACACAGTGGTAAATAAAACAGAAATGGCCCCTGCCTTGTTGTTATTTCAGCCCAGTGTCTGAGACTGATGTCACTCAAGTAATGGCATAAATTAAAACAGAATTTCCAACTGCATTAAGTATCGTGAGTAAGAAGTACTAGGATGAGGAACTGCAGTAGGCCTCCAGGCAAAAAAAAAAAAAAAAAAGGCATGTGCAAAGGCACTGTGAAGCAAAGAGCCTGTCCAGAGTAGCTGGAGTGCAGACATGACATAATGTTGCGGGGATAAATGAGGCCAGGCTGCACAAGATCTAGAGAGCTATGACAAAGGGTTTTTATCTTTGTTCTAAGGGCAATAGGATGCCATGAAATTATTTTTTCGAGGAAGGTTATACGATAAGTTGGACTTTTGAAGAATTAATTCTAGTTCAAGCCTGCCCCGTGCAGTTGTGCAGGTTGTCAACTACACACCCTGTGGAAGCCATATGCATTGGAACCATGTGGAGAATGTTTTGGAAGGCTGCCTGAGTGGATGTGGAGACCATTAAATAGAGCACCTACTGTTAAGTGCCTTCAAGGTAGTAGTCCTCTCTCTGCAGTAAAGGTGGGCTCTGGGACTTGGGATTCTCAGAGTCTTTGCCAGTTAGAGTGAGGACGAAAATAATATGATGTGAATTGAGCATGGAAGATATCAAAGTGAGAAAAGTCACGCTTAACCTGACCTGTCTGCCTTTAATTATTTAAATCTGCAGGGGGGTCTGAAATAGGCTGCAGGACCAATGAGAGAAGCCAGGTTGCAGAATGGGCGGGCAAAGAGGCAACTGACCTCCTGGACTTCTTAGTGCTAGTATGTCTATATTAAAGGGTTTTTCTTAGTTGCCAGTTTTAGGAAGGAAATCCCACTAGCCTAGTTAAGATGTAGAAGTTTATTGGAAGGATTCTGGGCATTTCATGGTCTTCCTGGATGTTGCCCCGTCAAAACTCTGCACAGGAAGGTTGAAGCAGCTCTGAGGCCCCCACAGCAAGTGTTGGCAGACCCCCGGTCCCCAGAACACATTATAAACATGCAGAGACTAGGATCTGGTGGGCCCAGCCTAGTTTGTGTGTCCAGCCCTGGATCAACCCTTGACTACTGAGGTCAGACATGAAGGGCTGCCAGGGCCACTGGAGCACATGCCTACATTTCAAGCCATTGCCAGAGCAGGGGATCTCTGTGAGCTGCATGGTTGCCTTCAAGGTATGTGGACTCTAAAGGTAGTAGCTGATCTCCCAGAACCTTTTCCAGTTCACTGAGAAAGGAGAAAAGCTAGACTCCAGGACAGTCCTCCAGGGTACCCTGATGGGCTTCTTGTTGTTGTTGTTAGGTGCCGTCCCGTCGGTATCCGACTCATAGCGACCCTCATAGGGTTTTCAATGGCTGAGTGCTTCGGGATTGCCTTGGGAGTGGATTGCCAGGCCCTTCTCCCGTTTTTTCGGTGCTGGGAATTGAACTCGGGGCCTCAGAGACTGCAGCACAGCGCTCTACCCACTGAGCTAAATAGAAAAAGGATTTTCTCATCTCAGAAAGAGAACATTTAGAAGATGCGAGATACAATTACTACTGTTTCTACCTGTTTCTGGAGAAGCCTTTGCATGACACTTTCCATTGACTGAGGCACAGGGCACTTGCATGTCTTAGGGAGAAGAACATAAGACTTTGTTACCCAGACTTCTCTTCTTGCTCACCCATGGTTCAAAATCACCGGCATGAGAAGTCAAAAGAGCACAGCAGTAAGAGCATGAGCCTGGAGTCCTAGAGCATAATTTCAAGCCCAGCTCCATCCTAATGAGATGTGTGACCTTGAACAAGTTAGTTAACCTCTTTGAGCCTGTTTCATCCCTGTCTTATAGGGCCATGGCAAGGACTTGGCATGGTAGGGTATGTAAAGGGGTTTGCATGTAGTGAGCTCTTCCTTTGTGGTAGGGAGGATGATGGTGGTGATCATGATTCTGCATGAAAGACACCTGCAAAATTCTGCTCCCACCTCTGCAGCTTGATGCCGTGAGTGGCTGGTCTTTTTCTGGCATTCCTCTGATGAGGTGAGGTTACTCAAGGGGACACAACATGCCAGAGAAGAAGGCATTTTTATCTTTGCACAAGGTTTTGTCTTGATCCTGGCTCAACAGCATCATCTCATGATTTTCCTCTGCTGCAGGAGCGAGAGAGAGAACCACGCTGCTGATGACTCCGACGGAGGGGCCCTGGACATGTGCTGCAGCGAGAGGCTGCCGGGTGAGTGTCCCTGGCACCCAGAGGTCCCAGAGCAGAGAAAGAGCGAGAGCGAGAGCGAGAGCGAGAGGGGGGGGGGAGCCAGCTGACACTAGGCTGGAGTAAAGCCAGGTTAGCTATGAACCTGCTGCTCCAAGGTCTCCTTTAGCTGAGGATTTGTTTTTCAAATCCTTGGTGTCTTTCTGTGCTGTTATCATTTGGAGCCCCCCTATCTCATGTGGGAAGAGGAGCAGGCAGCCGTGAGTGCTCTGGGAGGTGGAGGGAAGAGGGAACTGCTGGGGAGCCCAGGGTCTAGAGGGACATGCCACTGACCCGTGATGTGTCAGGCAGACTTCAAGAGGTAAGAGAAGGAAACCTGAGCCAGCTGAATGCAGCCTGAGCAAAGGGTGGGTGGACAACGTGGAGAGATGCCTGCAAGCCCTGCTGAAATGCCGCGCTGCAGGTGCGAACCCACTGCTGGACTCCAGGTGATCTCCACTGCGGGAGCCCCGCACTCTGAACTGACGAGGGCACTCCTGCCACAAGGTGGCAGCATGACCCACCAGTTGGAGACCACAGACCCGGGTGATGATAAACAGCCTTGGAAGGAACAAAGACAAAGGGGCAGGGAGTTTTAATGTTTTTTTGTTTTGTTTTGTTTTGTTCTTCTTTTCAGTGTTTTTATCTTTTTCTTTTTTATATAAAAAGTGTCCACTGTAGCAATATTAGAAAATAAAGACAAGCGGAAAAAAAGGAGAAAAGTCACCATGATCCTGCAGCACAGCATACATTTTCACATCTCTCCTCCCAAACCCTTGGGTGAAAAATAGCCTTTGAGTTCTAACTTTGACATCCCAAACCCATAGTTTGTCAGAAACCTCATGATAGATGAGGAGAAGTAGAATGGACTCTCCCTACGACATTTAAGATAGACATTGAAAACAAATAAGTATAACTCTGAAGCAATGACTCTTCAAACTAACCACTTACCCTATCCGCCCCAGCACCAGTGCCAACCCACTGGATGGAGCGCCTCAGGCATCCCCAGGAGTGAGCCTTTTTTGGTGCAGTTTGCCCCTTGTCTAGCAGGGGCGTCATTGCTCATCATGGATGCCTGTTGAGCTGATCCAGGATGGACACAGCTCACAGGAGTAGTTCCCGTGGGGATCAGAGCAGCTAGCTGGAGGGAGAAAATTCTCTGAAGGAATGTGAGTGCTGTCTGAATACCTGAAAGGTCAACCCATGCCAGGGCAGCACATCCATTCTGTGGAGGATGACATAAGCCCAGTACACAGAAGTGCAAGAGCACCTGCAGGCCCACGGGAGGCAGAAGTAAGGTTCTGACTCTCAAAGGGGTCCAGTCATGGAACTGATGATTCTAGAGGAGGAAGGTGAGTGTTCCATCACTAGAGGCATTCAAGTGTTGGAAAGATAGGCATTAGAGAGGAAATTTCCACAGTGGGTGGGAGGTATAGCTGACATCAAAGTCCCTTTCAACTATTAAACAGTTCTGTGATTCAGATATGAGTCATAGAATTCAGAGATGATTCTACAATCAGGGATGGCCCTACTGGCTAGGAAAAAAATCCACAGAAAGTAGGACATGATGTATAGGAGTCCATAGAGGAGCATGAGGTGGAGGAAAGAGCATGGGGTTTGTCATTTGAGTCTGGCTGTTCTGCTTACAGGTTGTACATTTGTGGAGAACTCACGTAACCTTGCCAGATCCCTGGTCCTTCTGTAAGCAGAAACAACAGCAACATGAATATTCATCCTCAAAAAGGTCCTGGGGGAGTAAATGAATGCAGTTAGCCATTTATTCAAGAAATACTTATTGAGCACCTACTGTGTCTCAGGTACTAAATGCTAGAATATAGTGGTAGATGAAACAGACATAGTCCCTTCCCTAATGAAGGTTCATGAACAAGTTCTGCTTTGAGCCACTTCTGGAAAATATGATGAAGCCACAGAAGAGAGGTTACAGTAAGAAGCACAATGTATTTAATTCTAACTCGCTCTCCTATTCCTCCCCCAAAGCCAGCAAACAATGTTAGAATGGAAGAGGAGTATTAGTCATCTCCATTGAGGCTGGCACATTGCCTGCCTTATGCAATACCCAGGAGGTTGGTATCCTCTGCTGCCCCATCTTACAGATGAGAGGGCCAGTGCCCAGGGAAATCAGGCTGTCTTTCCAAGGTCACTTACCTGGTGTTTGGTAAAGGAAAGATTCAGTCCAGCCAGTCTGCAGAGCCTGCTCCTGACTACTACCCCATTCTGCCTCCAGTGTCCCCATGGATCAACTGTCATGTCCTGGCACTCTGCAGACTGTTGCAGAGTTAACGTGTTTGTCCTCAGGGAGGAGTTTAGAGGAGGTAGGCAATGTCACCAGGCTTGTCCCCTTCTGTGTCCTTCCTGTGGAAAGCCCTGTCTCTCAGGGGCCAGGCAAGTTGTATGCCCTTCTAACCTCCCTCGATGCCATCCTGATGTCCTATTGCAATAATTATGTCTGTCTCCATGGGACTGAGCTCTTCAAAGGCAGGTTCCTCTCTGTTTCCTCTCTGTGTCCTCAGTGCCCAGCATTTATTCACTCATTTCTTCATTCATTCACTGTTAACTGAGCACCTACATGTGGTAGGCCCTCTAGTAAGCCCTGGAGATTCAACAGTGAACCAAACTGAGAAAATTTCCCACCCTTGCAGAATAGTGTGATGGGCTGGGTAAGGACAGACTCAGGTGCCAGGCTTGGCTCCACCACTTCACAGTAGGATGACCTTGAGCAAGCTACTGCACTTCCCTGGGCCTGGTAAGAATAGTCATCACCACCATATAGAACTGGTGAAGTATTCAGTGAATTAATAGCTTAGAAAAAGGCTCAGCATGTAGCAAATGCTGTCTAGGTATTTGATATTAAGGGAAAGATAGACAATAAATAAAATAAGGAAAACAGATAGTATGGCAAATAGTGGTAAGTGCTGTAGAGAAAACGAAAGCCAAGACCAGGGGGTTGTGGAAGTAGTGGGAGGTGGTTTGGCATTGTAAATATGTGGACCTGAGTCTAGTGTGGAGTGGACTGCTACAAATGTTTGTCGCTCAAAGCCACGGACCTAAACTGCAACCTGGACATGAAAGGAATGGAGAAGTATAGGCCAAGAGAGTTGGGGTGCTAGGCCTTTAGAAAGAGCCCATGCAGACAGGCTTGGTGGTGCACACCTATAATCCCAGCACTCAGGAGACAGGCAGGAGGATTGATGCAAGCTCTAGGCCAGCCTGCGTTACACAGCAAGAACCTGCCTCAGAAAATAAAGCTAAAATAAAATAAAATAAAATACAAAGTGCCCCTGGACACTGCCAGCAATTGCATAATGATAACGATCGTGTGAAAATGCAGTCCTAAGTAGTCCCCCCCGCCAGGCAGGACGCAGGCAGAGTGATGGCCAGCCATACCTGGGTGACTCATCCATTCCCACACACACCTCCGAGCAGGACCACGTGGCCAATCCTCCCAGCCACGGTCACCCAGACTTGAGCCAGCACTGGGCAGGTCATATCGTCCTCTCAGATAGAGCTTCCTGGGGCAAGAACATCATCAGGCGTTGCCAGCACCCCCGGGCAGCCCCCAGCTGCTCTGGGCAGGCTCACTGGCTTCTCCCCTCCGGGTCGCTCCCACGTGTGCTCACGCACTCCTGTTCTCACTTGACACAGCCGCATGCTCCCGCACACACATGCACATACCCACACAGTCACGCAGGCACGTGGCCTGCCTCTGCCTCACAGGGCGCTGTGGGGGCGGGCACACCTCCAGAGGACACACACCTGCATAGCTTCTTCATCTTGTACGCTCAGCTCCCTTGGCTGTACCACTCCATCCACCTGCTTCCACCGTACATGCTGCCTGGGGATGGACAACTCACTAGCTCCCTCATTCTCTCTGTAGGTCATTCTCCTCTGAGTGCACCTCCATTGCATGCACATGCACAAAGATCACAGAGCACACTCCCTGCCTCTGCATTCCCTGTCCTTTCCCTAGACCTTAGTCATGTGCAGTTCCCAGGCACTGTTGTAGGCAGCTAGTGTATACCCAGCTACCTTCTCCACCCCAGGAACCCACACACACATATCTTTTTCTCTCTCTCATGAACACACTCTTTCTCACATGGTCACTCTCCTTTTCTGCTCTTTCACTCTCCCTGGCTCGCTCACTTTACCTGCTCACTATCACCCAAACATATTGGTACATCCAAACTCATACTCACCCGCTTCTGTGGGGAGGTGTTCACATTTGCAAGAAAGCAAGCAACACTGCAATACTGGGGCTTCTGCTTCTTCCTCTGACCTGCATCCGTGCAGGGCTAGCCTAGGACCCAGGAGCTTCCTGGGAGGATCAGAGGAACAGGAAGTTATGGTGGCCAGGGTGTGGAATGGAACGACACTTGCTTTCAGTGTCTCCAAGGGGTAGACTCATGGGCAGGCTTGCTCTTAAGATTTGCAGATCACAGGCCAGATCACAAATGAGACTCCTAGTGGTACGCCAATCGCTGCTCAATCCTGCCCTGCAAAGGCATGTGCCTGTGGGCACATCAGTCTGTGTAGAAGCATAGTCCATAGG
The DNA here is from genome assembly GCA_007922755.1 of Pedetes capensis. Taxonomy (NCBI): domain Eukaryota; kingdom Metazoa; phylum Chordata; class Mammalia; order Rodentia; family Pedetidae; genus Pedetes; species Pedetes capensis. Next base: position 76,637 of record VMDO01002202.1, read on the forward strand.
CCACCCCAATGGCTGCCCTTTGGCGACGCCTCAAATCTAAAAATATCAATGGGCAGGAGTGTCTACCCTCGGAAGGATGTTCCTAGAGAGAAGACCCCAGCAGGCATCAGGCTATGGGGCGGAGAATTCTGGAGTCTTGTCCATCACAGCACATCCTGAGAAGAGAGCATGGTCATCAGATGGTCCCATGCGCACATCTCCTAGGCCTTGTGGACTTCTCGCCCTATAAGAAATGACAGGGCCAAAGGAGAGGGAGTGCAGGGCCCAGATATAGGGACAACACTACTCTTGAGACCAAGGTACTCCCAGAGGCTCCGTGTAGTAGCAGCTGGCTGGAGTCATGACAGTCCTTGCCACCCTGAGGTTTAAGGGTGTCCTGGTCAGATGAGTCTATGCAAGGTTTTGCATATACAGTGAAGGCCTGAAAAGGACTTGCCCTTATGATAGGAACAGCTGACCTTTTGGACTGGTGGCTCTGGCCCCCATTCTTCATCTTAAATCCTGCTGTCTTAAATCTTGCTGTCCAGGAACACCCTTCTGAGGGTAGCCACTGGCTCCTGTGCATTGGTACATTTAGATTTGAAGAGTGCCACAGTGCTCTGTCTTGTAGCATAAGTATCAAGTGGACCCTCCTCTGAGGTGAGGGATGAAGTCTAGGTCTTAGTAAGAGGCCATTGCCCATCATGGGTACCACCTTATGAAGTAAAGGGGATAGAAGCCTGTATTGAGGAAAGCTTAATTATCCTAATCCTGTAGCAACTTTCTCTGACCAGCAGAAGGATCAGGTCATAGCCTTCTCACGATGCCTTTGTGCCAGAAGCCAATAGGACCAATGAAAAGGCAGCCTGAGACCCTTTTGTCAACTCAAATTTATACAGCATCTACTCCATGCCCAGTGCTTGCTAGGCACTGGTGATACGGTGCAGAGCATGACAGACATACTCCCTGCTCTTGAAGAGTACAGGATCCTGGAGAAGGGTGCAACAATAATGCTATCTTAGTGGACCAGGGAAGGCTTCCTGTAAAACCAGCCTAGGGGATAAGTAGGTCCTGGTTCATGTCCTTAGGAACATGCTATCAAGCACTTTAAGGAACTGATTAACTTCGTCATGGGTCTTGGCCCCCATCTGCTAACCCCTGTTCTCAGAGTTCCCCAGTCTGGTGCCTAGTACTAGTTTCCAAATGGCCTGAGAGCAGGTGCAGGAGCCCAGATGGACAAACAAGGAAGGCAGACCTGGACGTAATATTTTGCTGAGAAGTTTCTTGTGCCTATTGACATTCAACAATTGATTTTTATTCCTTAGTTAAACTGGTGCTCCTGTTCTCATTCAAGACTTTTTGAAGCATTTAGGGATATATATTGTGGCTTATAGTAAAATGAGTTGTCTTTGGCTTGAGTCTTCAGAATGGATAAAGAAAAGCCAGGCATTGTGGTGTGCACCTGTAATCCAGTGACTCGGGAAGCAGAGCCAGGAGGATCGCAAGTTCGAGGCCAGAGGCAGCCTGTGTAACTTAGCAAGACTCTGTGTCAAAATTAAACAATACAAAAAAATGGGCTAGGGGTACAGCCTAGTGGTAGAGCTCTTTCAAAGTATGTGCAAGGCCAAAGTACCACGCAAAAGGAAAAGAAAAAAAAATGGCTAAAGAGAATCAAAATAAAACACCATTTGGATATGCTAAGGCAATAATGGGGTACCATTCTGTAATATAATATTTCTTGAGAAGTCCCAACCCAGGTACCCACTGATCAGCAATGATAGAAGTTAACCATTGTCTGATACCAGGACAGATATGGAGGCAGAAGCCCATCTAGTTGGGCTTTGGAGTGCTATGGGGAGGCAGACAGACCTGGGTTCATATCCCAGCTCTGCCAGTGACCTGCTGATAAATGACCGATTTTGAGCTCCAAGTTCTGCACTCTAAACTAAGGATGGTAATATGCTAAGCTCATCACAGAGACTTTGTGATGATTAAATGACTTGATGGAGGTAAAGTGTTTATTACACAGTGCTCAATAAACAACAACTAATAATGATGGTGAGGCTGGGGTTGAGCTCAGTTGGTAGAGTGCTGCTCTGCACTCTCTGAGGCTCTGGGTTTGATCCTCAGAACCATAAAAATGGGAGAAGGATCTGACAACCCACTCCTAACACAGTCCTAAAACAATCAGCCATTGATAATGAGGGTGCCTACAGCTGTACCACCCTGGCATCTGGTCTTGCCAGATCTTGGAAGCTAAGTAGGGTCAGGCCTGGTTAGTGTTTATATGGAAGAACACCTGGGAATACTGAGTGCTGTGGGCTTGGGAGAAGCAGCCCATACCTGAAACAATCAGCCATCAAAAACCCTATGAGTAGCAGAGAATTCATATAGTGCATGGCATGCCACAGTGTTGGGGAATGTTTCATTCTGTTATACATAGAGTCGCTATGAATCAGCCCCAACTTCAACGGCACCTAACAACAACAATAATGATGGTGGTGATTTTTCTAGGATGTACACCATAAATAGAAACCCTTTGCATCTTTGTGCTGGTGGGTTCAGGTATCAAGTCCAGTCTAGTCCTTCAGCATTATAGTTTTTGATTCTTCTGTAACTCTCCACCAGAGGGCTGGAACCTCACAGAACCAGCACAGGAGAGCAGTCTACTTGCGAAATCAGGCAGTAAAGGGGGACCAATATTTATTAGGAGGAGAATCATTTGCCAGTTTTCCTTCACCAGTTCTGATATTGCAGGGCGTTACTTGGACAGATGAGACACTAAAAACAGTGTCTTGGCATTTCTCTCCATATGGCTTCCTCCCAGCATGGTGGTCTCAAGGTAGTTGGACTTCTTATATGGCAGCTGATTCCCAATAAAGAACTTTCCAAGAGAGGCAAAAACAGAAAGTCAGACACACATACAAAACTATGTATTTATCCATACCTGTTGTTATTAGGTGCCGTCGAGTCGGTATCTGACTCATAACGACCCTGTATACAACAAATGAAACACTACTGTCAGTGCTTCTCTGCTGTTCATAGGGTTTTCAATGGCAGATTGATTTTTGGGAGGGGGGTGCCAGGTCCTTCTCCCAAGCCTACAGCTTCTGGTGTTCCCAGGTGGTCTCCCATCCAGGTACTAACCAGGCTCGACCCTGCTTAGCTTCCGAGATCTGATGAGATCTCTGTCTCTCTCTCTCTCTCTCTCTCTCTCTCTCTCTCTCTCTCCCCTTCTCCCCCCCCCCTTCTTGGTTCTTTGTGCAGTCCTGGAGCTTAGACCCAGGGCCTGGGGCATGCTAGGAAAGTGCGAAAGTGCTCTACCACTGAACTACATCCCCAGACCTTGGTTTTTTGGGACAGGGCCACACTGTGTAGCCCAGGCTGGCCTCAAACTCATGATCATCCCGCTATCCTCTTCCCTCTGCTGGGATCACAGGCATGTACCACCATGCTCAGCTTAAGCTTCAGATCTCATAAGCCCCACCTTCAGAAGTTACAGCGTCACCTTTCCCTCAGTATATTGGTCAGAGCTAGTCACAGGGTCACCCCAGATCCAAGGAGAGGAAAATAAATGTTATTTATTCATAGGAGTCCAAGGAATCTGCAGCTGTTCTTAACCCAGCAGAGCACCCTCTTTGTAAGGTTTAATGCTTCTTCTAAAACTCATTTCTTCCTCCCCTGAGTTTTCTTTCCCTCTGTTTCCATCCCATGTCTCACTGTTTTTTCCAACTTGCCTTTATTTAAGCTGTTCACCCTGCATAACTTAAATCTTTGGCTGTTGGGCTTTTTTTTCCCCTTTGGCTCTTGTCCCTGCCACTGCAAAGAGTACAACTGTGTGCAGGCTCATCCCCAACATTTGTATGGCTTATATATGCTATCTATAAAGAGCTTGGGCTAAGATTTAGCTCAGTTGGTAGAGTGCCACTCTGTAGTCTCTGAGGTCCTGAGTTCGATTCCCAGCACTGCAAAAATGGGAGAAGGACATAGCAACCCACTCACAAGGCAATCCCAAAACAATCAGCCATTGAAAACCCTGTGAGGGTTGCTGTGAGTCAGACACGAATCGACAGCACTCAACAACAACAACATAAAGAGCTTAGAGTTGGAAATCAAGCTAACAAACTTTGAAATTAAATATGTTCTTTCCTACTATCTTCACAAATATCCATCTATAAGGAGTTTGAAAGACCCTGGTTTAAATTTAGAATTATGACTCTTCAAAGTCCTACACTAAAATATGAGATCTAGGGAAAGCCAGTCTCCAGCCTCCCCAACTCTTGAGCTGGAAAGAATGCTCCCATGCATTTATGTGGATGGGAACCCCAACCCACACATCCGAGCTCTGCAGTCACCTTAGCAGCCGTGGAATGCACAAAGCAGCATGGAGTACCCTCACAGAACAGTCCGAAAAGGGGCCACCAGTCACAAGAATCAGGCTCAGGGCAGTGCAAGCAGGGAATTCTGGGTTTTGGATACCCACAACATAGTTTAAAAGGGGGAATGTTCTCTTGACTCCACGGACTTCTCATCTGTGAGGAGGATGCCTGGTGAAAATATTGAAGCAGGTCCCTGCAAAGCATGAGGCCAGGACAAGAGTCCTTTCCCTGGTGAAAAGACAGAGCTGAGAGTCTACCCTGGTATTGGGCATCACTCTCACAGCTGAGCTTGGATGAGCCCCTGTACCACTCCAGCCCTCCCACCTGACACCTGCTTTGGGAAATGGGTAAAGGAATCTTCTTGTGGCAGTTCTGAGAATACAATGAGGTAATACATGTGAATGAGGGCATGGAAACCATGGCATCTTTTCACTTACCATGTTTTATGGTTTCTAACTGCTGAATTCAGAAGGCCTCAGTGTGAATGAATGTGGGTGCTGTCCTTTATAAGCTCAGGATCTTGCACAAATCGCTTTACATCTCTAAACTTCTCTCAACCCTGCTTAGGTTGTGGAGAATTGTGACTGTTAGAGCTTAAGAAAGATTATCTTTTTGCCTATCACCTAGCTTCGCATGGTCTATTTCTCCATCATAAATAAGACCTTTTGGAATTGTACTTCTGGCCTCTACCCAGACCTATGCCACCCTCTGCCAAACTTGAGCAGCCCTTCCCATTGGTCCTACCATCCAGCAGCAAGGCCAGCCCAGCCTCTGAGGCCTACTTTTCTTCCATGGGAGTCCAACCTGTTATAAAAAGCTGTATTGTTATCTTGTTGTTGTTAGGTGCCATCAAGTCAGGTCTGACTCATGGTGACACTGTGTACAACAGAACAAAACTTTACCCAATACTGTGCCATGCCCAGCGTATTATCAGTGTTTCTCTGGTAGTGATAGGGTTTTTGATAGCTGATTGTTTTGGGAGTGGACTGCCCAGTCCTTCTCCCAAGCCTACAGCACCTGGTGTTCCCAGGCACTCTCCCATCCAAGTACTAACCAGGCCTGGCACTGCTTAGCTTCCAAGATCTGACAAGACCAAATGCCACGGTAGTATGGCTGTAGACACATTGTCTTCAGAAGGGTAAAACTGTTAGTTATATCTTTTTGCACAACAAATTACCCCTTTGCAACTTAAAACATTTGTTTGTTTGTTTGTTTGTTTGTTTTGCAGTATTAAGGGGTTGAACCCAGGGCCTTGCACATGCTACATAAGTATTCTACCACTGGCCTGCTCCCAGCAGCCCATTTTTTATTTTTGATTTTGAGACAGGGCCTTGCTAAGTTGCACAAGCTGTCTCTGGCCTCAAACCTATGATCCTCTTGCCTCATCCTCTAGAGGCCCAAGGATTACAAGCATGCACAATGGAGCCCAATTATTTGTTTTTATTTTTTTAATTACCATACAAATTAATAGGTTTTGTTATGACATTTTCATATACACATTTCATTGTACATTGCTGATATTCGGGCCCCCATTGCCCTCTCGTGTCCCTTTCACCCCTCATGCTGGTCCCCTTCCTCCTCACACATAGTCCTCCTTCTGCCTGTATCTATATATTTTTTTTAATTTATTTTAATCTATATTCTGCTTGTGAGAGAAAACATACAGTTTGTCTTTCTCTCTTCCCATTACCCTTTCTGGTTGCTTCCCTCCTTTAGTCTACTTTCTTCCCCCAAATAGTCCCCCTTCTACTTTCATGAATTTTATGTATACATAAATATATTTTATATATATTATTCATATATACATACTTAAATGTAGAGTCCACATTGGAGAGAAAATATGTGATAGTTGTCTTTCTAAATTTGGCTTATTTCACTTAAATGATTGGTAGTTTCATCCATTTTCCTGGAAAGGATATAAATTCATTGTTCTTTATGGCTGAGTAAAACTCCATTTTGTGCGTGCGTGTGTGTGTGTGTGTGTGTGTGTGTGTGTGTGTGTGTGTATCTCACATATTCTTTACCTGTTCATCTGTGATGGGCATTTAAGTTGATTCCATATCTTGCCTATTATGAATAGCACCATAGGAATCATGGATGTGCAAGTATCTCTGTGCTATACTGATTTAGATTCCTTCAGAGTGGTATAGCTGGATCATATGGTAGTCCTATTTTTAGTTTTAGGTTTTGTTTTTTGTTTTGTTTTTGTTTTGTTTTGTTTTGTTTTTGAGGAACTTCCATACTTATTTCCATAGTGGCTGCACTAAGTGTTCCCACCAGCAGTGTTTAAGGGTTTCTTTCTCCCCACATCCTCACTAGCATTTGTTATTTTGTTGATGGTAGCCATTCTGACTGGCAAGAGATGAAATCTCAAATGTAGTTTTGATTTCCATTTCCCTCATGACTAAAGAGGTAGAACATTTTTTTCATATGTTTATTGGCCATTTGTATTTCTTCTTTAGAAGACAGTCTGTTCAATTCATTTTCTGCTACTTTGTGATTGTTTTCCTGGGCTATTTGAGTCCTTTTCAGACAGTCCTTGCCTATGCCTATATCTTGAAATGTTTTCTCTATGTCTTCTTCTAGCAGTTTCTAACTTGAACTTTCTTACTTGAAGGTTTTTGGTCCATTTTGAATTGATTTTTATACAGGGTGAAATATTGGGCTCTAGTTTCATTCTTGTACGTGTGGTTATCCAGTTCTCAGCCTGGTCATTATTGGCATATAGAAAAGCTACTGATTTTTGTATGTTCATTTTGTAGCCTGGGACTTTGTTGAAAGTGTTCATCAGCTCTAAGAGTTTTCTGGTGGAGTTGTTAGGGACTTTTAAAGCAGCTGTCTCCAACCTTTTTGTCACCAGGGACTGATTTTGTGAAAGAAAGTTTTTTCATGGACCAGAGATGGAGCTCAGGCAGGAAGGAGAAGGATGGGCAGTGGCTATACATACAGATGAAGTTGGCTTGCTAGCCTACTACTCAACTCCTGCCGTATTGCCTGGTTCCTAACAGTAGTACAGGGCCCAGAGATCGGGGGACCACTGTTTTAAAGTATAGGCTCATATCATCTGCAAATAGGGATAATTTGACTTCTTTCTTTCCTCTTTGGATCCCTTTTATTTCTTTTTCTTGCCTTATTGCTCTGGCTAATAAAGTCACTATATTGAATAAGAGTGAAGAGAATGGATACCTTTGTCTCCTTCCTGATTTCAGAGGAAATTCGTTCAGTTTTTCCCCCACTTAGTATGGTGTTGGCTGTAGGTTTTTCTTATATAGCCTTTATTATGTAGAGATATATTCCTTCTGTTTCTGGTTTCTTCAGGGCTTTTATCATGAAGGGATGTTGAACTTTGTCAAAGGCATTTTCTGCATCTGTTGAGATGCTCATGTGATTTCTGTCTGAGTCTATTTGTGTGCTGTATTACAATTGTTGTTGTTGTTAGGTACCATCTAGTCGGTATCCAACTCATAGCGACCCTCATAGGGTTTTCAATGGCTGACTGTTTCGGGATTGCCTTGGGAGTGGATTGCCAGGCCCTTCTCCCATTTTTGCGGTGCTGGGAATTGAACTTGGACCTCAGAGACTGCAGCGCAGCGCTCTACCAACTGAGCTAAATCCCAGCCCTTATTACATTTATTGACTTGCATATGTTGAACCATCCTTCTATCCCTGGAATAAAACCAAGTTGGTCATGCTATATGATCTTTTTAATGTGTTACTGAAATTGATTTGCAAGTATCTTTGGGAATTTTTAGATCTATGTTCAGCAGGAAAATTGGTCTGTAGTTTTCTTTTGTTGCTATTGTTATTGTATCCTTTTCTGGTTTTGGTACTGGTAATATTGGCTTCATAGAATGAGTTTGATGGTGTTCCTTCCCTTTTTGTTTTATGGAACAGTATGAGAAATATAGATGTTAATTCTTCTTTGAAGGTCTGGTAAAATATAGCAGTAGATCCATCCAGTCCTAGGCTTTTCTTTGTTGGGAAACTTTTTATTACTTACTACTTATAGATGTGTTTATATAGTTTATAGCCTCTTAATTTAATTTTATGCCTGCAGCTGTACCACTGTGACATCTGATCCAGTCAGATCTCAGAAGCTAAACAAGGTCAGGCCTGGTTAGTACTTGGATGGGAGATCACCTGGGAACACCAGGTGCTGTCAGCTTGGGAGAAGGACCCAGAAACCCACTCCCCCAAAAAATAATCAGCCATTGAAAACCCTATGAACGGCAGGGAAGCACTGAGAATATTGTTTCATCTGTTGTTTCATCTGGGTTGCTATGAATTGGATACAGACTTGACAGAACCTAACAACAACAACAACAATTTAATTTTGCTTGGTCATATATGTCTAGGAATTTGTCCATTTCCTCTAGATTTCTAGTTCTTTTGGAATGTAAGTTTTCAAAATATTCCCTAATGATTCTCTGTATTTCATTGGTTATAAAATCGCCTTTTTCACATCTAATTTTTTTTACCTTGAGTCTTCTTGGTATTTCTTTTGGTTGGTTTAGCTAAAGGTTTGTCAATCTTATAAAATGTTTATTATCTCACACAGTTTCTAAATCGAGAATCTAGGAAAGGATTAGTCATGTGGTTCTGGATCAACCTCTCACAAAATCTCAGGACACTGGCCATTGCTATAGTGATCTCAAAACTTGACTGGGGCTGAAATTATACTTCTGAACTCACTCAAGAGCTGTTGGCAGCTTCAGTTCCCTGAAGCCTGTTGGCCAGAGGTCTTAGTTCCTTTTCAGGATGCCTCAGTGGCCACCCACCAAGGCAGCTGGTTCCCCCAGAGTGAATGATTCACAACAACATGCAAGGGAATGAGAGAGCCCCAGATGGGAGTCATAGTCTCTTCTAACCTTCTAATCTTAGAAATGCCATGTCTTCACTTCTGCTGTGTGCTCTTGGCCATGCAGATTAATGCTGGTACCATGTGGGAGAGACTGCACAGCCTGTGAATACCAGGAGGCAGGATCACTGAAGGCTACCTCGGAAGCTGTCTACCATATTACTTAAAAGTTGAATCCTTAAGTTTGAAAAGCTTGTAATATAGCTTAATATAACTAGCAGCTGCCACCTAGGTTATGTACTCAACTTGCTGAAATGATTTCACCTCTCCATGTATTATCTTCTTTGCATCTGTTTTTTAATATTCAATTTGTAGTTAAGTCCTATACATGGGCTAATATATCATCAGTGTTAAAAAGTTGGAGGGGGGTTGTTTTGTTTTATTTTGAGACAAAGTCTTGCCATATAGCTCCAGCTGCCTGGAACTCACTATATAAATCAGGCTGGCCTCGAACTTGCAGCAATCCTCCTGCTCCTGCTGCCCAAAGGGCTTGGATTAAGGCCACACCCGAGCTTTTTTCTTTCTTTTGTTTTTGGCAGTGCTAGGGATTGAACCCAGAGCCTTGTGCATGCTGGACAAGTGCTCTACCATTGAGCTTTATATCCACCCCCAATTTTAAATACAAAATATCCATCTTTTAATAAGTGGAATCCTAGCAGGGCACGCCATGGTACATGCCCGTAATACCAGCTACTCAGGAGGCTGAAGTAGGGACATCACAAGTTCAAGGCCAGAGGCAGCCTGCATAATTTAGCGAGACCCTGTCTCAAAATAAAACAGTAAAAAAATGGGCTGAGGGTGCAGCTCAGTGGTTGAATGCTCACCTAGCATGAGTGCCCTGGGCTCAAATTCCTAGTACTTCAAAAAAGAAAAGAGAAAAAAGAAAAAAAAATAAGTTGAATCCTTATAACCCAAAGAGACATATTCTTAGTAGGTGCTTATATACAGAATGATCCATAGCAGGAAAAGTACACTCACAAAGAGACAAAATATCAGAAAATATATCAAAAGAAACCATTGCCTTTCTTGGTGTGGTTGAATTACAGATGACTTAGTTTTCCTTTATGCTTTTATTCGGGAGGAGTATCTCTCCATATTTTTCTAAAATCAACTTTTAAGAAAAGATTGACCATTCTAAAATACTATTTCTTGCCAAGCCAAAGTGGTAGCTTGTGGGAGGGGGGACTCTGGAGTAAGTCACCTCCCTTTGGGTTGGGTTGCTCTGCTGGCTGGCCCAAACCCTGGGACTAACCAACCCCAGAAATCCTAACAGGGGCTGGTTAATCCTGCAGGTCCCTGTATAGAGACAGCCACAAAGGCACAGAGTTCCCTCTTCCTATAGACAGCCAACAAAATAAATTGGAAATCCTGTTGGTGACCCAGCTTGGCGAAGAGGAGATCAAGGTGTCTGATGGTCAGTGTGCTGTAGCCAACAGCATGAGCCTTTCCACCATGGCTGTCGACTCCCAAGCAGTAGGGCCTCTCCAGCTCTCCCACTTCCAGGATGCAGATGGGACAAAGTTCCCTTGGTTTCTGTTCATTCTTTCCTTTTGGACATTTGCCCAATTTCCAAGTCAGTGGTTTGATTTCCAGTCCTTAGGAGAGGAGGTTATTTTGTTGTTGGGTGCTGGAGGAGGTGGAGGTTAACAAGAGTTTTCAGAGCATTGTTGCTTATATTCCTGCATGCACAGCCCTTGGTGTATCTTCAGGAATCCACACAAGGTCCCTCTCTAACTTCTTTCATTTATTTATTCCTTTTTCTTTCCCACCGCTACACGCCCCCTGTAGTTAATGTGTGTAATGTGCATTCTTGTTTCTGCCCTTGCAGAATGAGTAGTAGTGCTTTGTTACATTTTTAGTTCTGTATATTGTACAGATAACCCTGGACTTGTAATGGTTGGACTTACCATTTTTTGACTTCAAGATGATGGGTAAGCAAAATGCATTCAGTAGAAAGTGAACTTCCCATTTTGCATTTTAATCTTTTCCTACACTAGTAATGTGCAGTATGCATCTCAACCTGGTGCTGGGCAGCAGCAGTAAGCCACAGCTCACAATCAACCAAGAGATCCCGAGAGTAAATAACTCTGACTACACAGTATACTGTGTTGCTAAGCTTGAGGTTCAGTATGTCATATGTATTAAATGTATTTCTACTTAGGATGTTTTCAGGCTCCAGTGAGTTTATTGGGCTGTAACTGCATTGTATGTCAAGGAATATCCATATCATGTTGGATCTCTCTTTTGTCACTCAGTACTGTAAATGCTCCTAAGCATCTTCCATGAGGCCCTATGTACTTTGATCCCTTGTTCCCAAGGGCTACAAATATTCCCCAGTATGTCCCTGGATACTTGGCCTACCAGCTCCCCTAGCAATGGGCACGCAGAGGCCTCCACTCCCCTACCCCTACCATGGGAGGGAATGTTGGCTTACTATTCCCTTAGGGACTATGTGAAAATTTCTTTGAAGCTTACACCCTGGAGCAGACCCACTGGTTTCAGACCAGTTCCAGCAGAGAGAACCTGAACGAAGGTGTTCTGAGTAGAGCCTGGGAACATAAGCAAGGACCAGAGCACTCTGGTTCATTTTTACTGGCCGTGCCAAGGATTTTGGTCTTTATCCTAAGAACAAGGGGAGGCCATTGAATTAAACTAAAGCAGAGGACTCAATTTTTTTTTAAGCAGCAGAGGTTTCAGAACTGGAAGAGCCTTTAAAGACCTACGCTGAACTCCCAGAAGGCCTGTATAAGGCCTACAGAGGCAGTGAGATGCCCAGAGTCACACAGCCTGTAGAGAAAGCACATAGGCCTCTGGACACCTGGAGAATATGTTGTATGTCACCGAGGTGGCCAAGGGCCATCTCATGTTGACCACTCCTGGCAACATAAAATTTGTCAGCACTGCCCTAGGGGGAGTCTTGGACTGCTGTTGCTCCCCTGCCATCGACTGGATCTACTTAGACTTCAGAGGGCGTTTTACAGGACCTGTCAAAGAACTGGCCTCCCACTGCCATGGGGCTCAGGCTTCAGACCTTCCAGATACCCCCAGACAGCCCTTGTTAAACCACCTGTGCTAGCTTAATAATGAGAGCAAGCAGAGTCACAGTGCTAAAGACAAGGCAATCTTGATTCTGCCTCTGAACTCTGTGAACTTGTTTCCTCATCTGTGACATGGAAGGGTGGAACAAGACACGTTTTTAAGTCTATCCCATTCTCCCCATGCATTTATGCTTAAGTCTCAGGCACTGGGGGCCTCTGGTACCCCATCGCCCCAGGACCTCTGCGTCAGTTCCTTTAGTTCTCAGCATGGGCAGCGGGGGCAGGGGGTGTACCCTCAGAGTTTCATTGACCCTTTTCACCCTCATATTTTTGGGCCTCCACTCCAGAGGGGCACAGAGAACTGAGCCTTTGTTTGCAGCAACAAAGCTGTTTGTAATTTCAGATTGAACCATTTTATTATATCCTATCCAAAGAATACTTGAGTTGCATTTTGTTTTGAAAGCTTGTTAGCATGCTGGATTTAATTAACTGGCAGAGACAAAGCTAGCCTGCCTCCTCCACCCCCAGACATGCCCACTCTATCCACTGACCCCAGTTCCAAGCCAGCAGCCTCAGGCCCCTGCCCACATCCAGGTGGGTACCCATTGTCCTCCTAGAGACCCACCTGGCAGATGGAAGGGAAATTCTTGCTGCTGCCCAGCTCTGGCTCCACTCCCTCCCCACCCCTCTCATGTCTAATCGCTGGCTATCATTTACTGTGCATTCACCATATGCCAGGCACCAGACTAAGCATTGTGCATGTCTTACTTCCGGTATCCTCAGGATCCTATGAGATAAGTGTTGTTGTTGCTGTTAGGTGCCATCAAGTCGTGTCTGATTCATAGCAACCCTCATAGGGTTTTCAATGGCTGATTGTTGCAGGGTTGCCTTGGAGTGGATCTTTCTCCCATTTTTGTGGTGCTGGGAATTGACCTTGGAACCTCAGAGTCTGCAGAGTGGCGCTCTACCAACTGAGCTAAATCCCAGCCCCTGAGATAAATGTTATATCTATTTTCCTGGGCTGGGGTTTAGCTCACTTGATAGGATGCTGCTCCCCACTCTCTGAAGACCTGAGTTCAATCCCCAGCCCCACAAAAATGGGAGAAGGACATGACAGTCCATTCCTGAAGCAATCCTGACAAAATAATCAGCCATTGAGAACTCTACAAGGGTTGCTATGAGTCAGACCCAACTCAAAGGCAAATAACAATGATGACGCTGTTTTCCAAAGGAGAGACTAAAGTTCAGAGATTGTCACTGACCCAACGTCACACAAGAAGCAAATGGCAAAGTTTGGCTTCAGATCTCAGTCTGTAAGACTCGAGATTCTTTGGCGGCAAGCCACCATAAGAAGCTGCCTGCCTGGAAACAAAGCCACTTGGAGCAGCATCCACAGCAGAATAGACTTATAGGGTCCAGTCCTAGAGCGAGTTGGGGTTACTCGGAAGTCTGCCCACCTGTAGTTTCCAGGGGCCAGTCTCAGTCTTGGAACCCAGTGGGCCTCCTGTGGCTCACAAAGCAGTGGGAGCCTTTGGTTTCCAGGCCTCTTCCTGTTGTATGAGCCCCAGTCGTGCTTTTCTGCACTACCCTCTCCAGAAAAGCCCACCCCACAAGGTGTGATGGATGGTGCCAAGCAGGGAGGCCTATCCCCCGACTCTGTGATAGCCCCTGTCCTCTCTGTCCTGGAAAGGAGAAGGAAGCAGCAGCAGAGGCCCCATCTGGGGCAGGCAGCCCAGAGTCTGGCTGAGAAGACAGGTGCTGGAGGATGCCTCCTTGGGTCTGTGCCCTGGCTCGTCCATCCACAAGCTTTGATGGCTTTGGGCAAGTCACTTACTCGCACAGTTGTTTTCCTCCCTGTGAAAGGTCCTGTTACCTATGGTATATGGGTGTTACTGGATTGAATGAGCAGTCACTGAAGTCTCCTCTATCTACCAAGCAGCCTCAGAGCAGCCAGATTCCTCACAAGAAACCACCGAACACTACGTGGACTTTGCTAACCTAGTTTTACAGTCTTGTAACATCACTTCTGCCACATTCTCTTCCTTCAAAGCATTAGATAGGGAGACATAGATTTCACCTATTTGGTAGAAAGAATGTGGATGACTTTACCCCGTGTGTGTGTGTGTGTGTGTGTGTGTGTGTGTGTGTGTGTGTGTTACAGAGGTGTTGAATCCAGGGTCTTGCACATAATTTGCAAGTGCTCTACCACTGAGCTGCACCTCCAACTTGGTCTTCCTGCCTCTACCTCCCAAATCACTGGGATTACAGGCATGCCCCACAGAATTTCCACCTTATAAGACCACCACAGGAATTAAATTACAGAGAGGTCAGACAGCTTGCCCAAGTCATGTAGCTGATAAGTGGTGAGCACCCACGTTCTAGTCCAATATCTTCTCATGCCAAAAGTCTGCTTCCAGACCAGGCGTGATGGCACACACCTATAATCCCAGCACTTTGGAGGAAGACGCAAGAGGATCATGAGTTTGAGTTCAGCCTGAGCTACCTTAGTGAGACCCTGTCTCAAAACAAACCATAACAACAACAAAATCTGTATCCTTTTCCCACCCCATCCTCCCTGGGGAATGCAGAAATGAATAAGACAGGCTGGGCCCTCAGCCAGATTACCATCCAAGATGGACACACCACCAGCCCAGGCCTTTCTCATCTTGCCTCCCCTTCTGAGGATTTCTTGGTCTTGCTGCTCACCATTCAGCAGGACTGATGGCATGGAGGTGTTGCCGAGAGCCAATACAAATCCTCCGAACCCCACAACTACCATCCGTTTGCCTTTGCTGGGAAGAGCTAGACATTTTTTTCCACCATGGTAGTTACAGTCCTGGGAGTCCTGCTGGTCAGCACTGGGGTGGGGAGACACCGAGCGTCTTGAGGACTGGAGAGAGTTCAGCAAAGGCCCAGCTGAAGAGCAGATACTAGGTTAATGTTTGCCTGACAAAAACATGGTTGGAGACCCCACCCTTTCTCCACCACAGACCTCTCTGACTCTTAGATTGCCTGCTTCACACACCCAAAAGCCAGAAGAAAATGGGCACCACCACTCCAGCTTCTCCCAGTGAGGACAGAGACCACAGCCACGCTCATAAAGGCCAAACTCTCCTCTCAGAGCCTAAGGCAAGGCAGGGGTTGTGATATTGTGATGGCAGAAACAGCTGATTAGGCCTATTCTGTCTAGAAATTTCCACCCCCTGCCCCTTCTCAGTTCCTCTAGCATTCAGGGCTTACCCAAAAAATTTTTCAAAATAAGCCTGGAAGACAACCTGCTCTGCCCCAGCACTCTTCTGGGTTTCCAGCCCTTTCTATGTAATAAGAGAAAGAGCATTAAATATGGAGACCTATCAACCTGGATTTAAATACCAGATGTGTCTCCTCCTGGTTCCATGATCCTAACCATATCACTTAACCTCTCTGTGTCCTTGTTACTTCACATGTAAAATGTGACCAGTAATGTCAGCCCACACCATGGCTATGAGGCTCACAACGTGCCCAGCTCAGAGTGGGCAGAGTGGGAGCATAATGGAGAGCTAGCCCTCTCGTTAACCCTCCAGAGGGGAGAGCTGTTACAAGTTGCCCATGGTACTTGACGCCATGGCACATACCTGGAACCCCAGCCACTTGGGTGGCTGAGACAGGGGGATTTCGAGTTCAAGGCCAGGGGCAGTCTGAGCAACTTAGTGAGACCAAAATAAAAAGTTAAGGGAGGCTGAGCATGGTGGTTCATGTCTGTAATCCCAGCAATTTGGGAGGCTGAGGCATGAGGATCAGAAGTTAGAGGCCAGAGGCAGCCTACACAACTTAGTGAGATCTTGTCTCAAGATAAAAAATAATAAAGGAGGTGGGGGTGCAGCTCAGTGGTAGAGCACTTGCAAAATATGCACAAGGCCCTGGGTTCAACCCCAAAGTACCACAATAAATAAATAAATGCCAGGGGTGCAGCTAAGTGGTGGAGCACTAGCCTAGCATGTGCAAGGCCTTGGGTTCAGCCCCCTAGTATTGCAGGAGAAAAAGAAGAAGAAAGAAATTGCCCAAGGTTACCCTTATCTATCCCACACTCCCCTCTATCCCCACGAGATAGAAGCAATAATCCTACAAAAAGAGAGACCGCAGGTTGGGGATATAGCTCACTGGTAGAGCATTTGCCTAACAGGCTTAAGGTACCAGATTCAATCCTCAGCATTGCCAAAAAAAATTTAAAAAAGAAGACAACAAGTCACGGTGGTACTTTAGACAAAGCTACAGGATGTGGAGCGAGCACCATCACCCAGGTAGATAAGGGGAGGGGTGCTGGAGACTTCTCAAAGATGACATGGTGTGGGAGGCAGAAGCCTGGTCCTGGCTCAGGGAAGTAGTCTCACCTAGTATGTTGGCTAAAAGCACAGACTATAGAAGCAGACTGCCGGGGTTGTAATTTTAGCTTCTACCCATTATTAGTGGATCTTAGCCAATTGAGTTAACTTCCCAGTGCCTCAGTTTCCTCATCCATAAAATGGGAGTAAGAGTGCATCTAGAGTTCCTGGACTGTTGTGAGGATTGAAAGCGTTAATACATATGTGAAGCCCTGGGAGCCACACCCAGCATGTGGTAAGTGCTCAAATCTGTTAACTGATAGTACTTGTGGTAGCAGCCAATGTCCCAGCTCTGCTATTGGCTGGCTGTTGACCTTAGGCAAGCCACGTCACCCTCTCTGGCCCTCAGTTTCTCTGTCTGAGAAATTAGCAGGCTAGACCAGATACCCCTCAGTATGGGTCAGCCTCTGCTAGTCAGTGATTCTAGAAGTGCAGGCAGGGATACTCTGAGTCGAAAGGCCCCCTGTGACTGTGTAGGCGTAGCTGGGAGGTCACTCTCAGCCACACTGGGAAGGAAGAAAAGCTGAATGGGACAGTGCCCATATAAACAGGAGCAGGCTGAGCCAGCCTGTCACTCCAGTTCCGGTGGGCTGAAGCCCGGGAGCTCAAGGATGAGTCACTGACCAGCAGCCACAGTTCTTCAATTCAGGCGGCACCAGCTCGGGGGCAGAGTAGCTGCAGAATTTAATGGTGGAATCTGGGAGCTGGGTGATGGGAGGGATCAAAGTGTTCCCACATACCCTAGGTGACATCTAAAGGCATTTACCCACATACCTTACCCAGGATTCCTGGAGCTTTGACCTGGAACACTGAGCTCCTACCTCCCAGTACTTCTTTCCTTCCCTCCATACCATTTAGTCAGATGTCAGGCACAAAAGCTGTACCAGTACCCGCAGGCAGCCGGTGAGGATTCAAGGTTCCAACATGCACAGAACCTCC
The DNA here is from genome assembly GCA_007922755.1 of Pedetes capensis. Lineage (NCBI taxonomy): Eukaryota > Metazoa > Chordata > Mammalia > Rodentia > Pedetidae > Pedetes > Pedetes capensis. Next base: position 94,191 of record VMDO01002202.1, read on the forward strand.
CTCCCTCTCAAGCACTCATAGTCCTCCCTACCTTTGCTGTGGTGACCCTTTCCCAAGAAACCACATGGCAATGTGCTGTCAGAAAGCACTGGGTTCAAACCTAAGGTCTGTGCTTACTTGGTTGTTGGTGGTGGTGATGTTTGGTGTCTGACTCATAACAACCCTATGTACAACAGGCGAAACAGTATTGTTAGTGCTTCTCTACTATTCATAGAGTTTTCAATGGCTGATTGTTTTTTGGGAGTGGATTGCTGGGTCTTTCTACCAAGCCTACAGTACCTGGTGTTCCCAGGTGGTCTCCCATCCAAGTACTAATCAGGCCCAACCCTGCTTATTTTCCGAGATCGGACACCACAGTGGTATGGCTGCAGGCTACTTACTTGGGGAAGGCCCTAAACCTCTCTAAGCCTTCATTTCCTCACCTGGAAAATCCCCTTCCCCTGCGTGTGAGGCGAGTCGATGAGAAGCCCAATATTAACTCGCTTGTCAGCAAGCAGCCTCTGAGTCAGGGTTTCATGCATGGCAAAGCAGCTACCTTACTGTGAACTGTTGAAAAGCCAGCCCTTCACATAAGCTGCCGCCTCTCACCGACAAAACGGGGCCGATGATGATAATGTCTACCTCACAGAGCTGCCGAGAGAAGCAAATGCAATTGTGCAGGCAGAAGCACTTTGAGAACTGCACAGCCAGCTGTGTGAGGCAACATTATCATTCCCACAAGATAAGTGGAAGGTCAGGCAGGGCAAGAAAAGCTGACACCATCTCCAAAAGGACAGGGCCAAGAGGATGAATGGGCCAAAGACCCAAGAGTGGTCCATGCAGTCAGGACTATCTAGCTCACTGCTGAATTCCCAGAGTCTGGCCCAGTGCGTGGCAAAGTAGGCACCTGGCAAATACTTCCCAAATGGCATGAAAGTGAATCCTGGTGCTCCCAGTGCTTGGCATATAATTGATGTTCAATAAACAGGTGTCAGACTCATGCACAAATGAGCAGAGATGAAAGAGACAAAGGTTCCTAGCCCAGTTCTCCACGTCTGCCACTTTCAATCACAGACCCCCCCACTGCCCACCCTGAGATCAGAGGTTCTTAACCTGAGGTCCACAGTTCTCTCCCAAATTATATTCAGAATATAGTATATGTATAAAAATATATCATCCTAGATTAAAAGAGACCTAGTTTCCACCCCAGGGGGCTGGGGGGAACCTTTAAATAGGCCCTTCTCTGAAAGATGTGCATTAAATACACATCACTTGGATCCTTCAGGCCCCCAGGTGCCTGTGGGCTACCAGGGGCCTAGTAATTTTTTAAAAAATAAATAAACCTCCCCCTTTGTCTCTGAAATCTATATACAGAACCTCACTAGCCTCAGTTTCTCTCTCTGATTCTATACAAGGCAGTTAACCTGCCATCTCTCATATGCAATAGTGATGATCCCATATTGTCAGACAGGCTTGCCTTCTGAGTGGCTGTTCTGCTAGGCTGTTCTGCTGTTCTGAGTGGCTGTTCTGCTAGCTAGGTTCTGCTAGGCTGTTCTGCTAGGTCCCACCTAGCATTCTGTCAATATCTATGTCCCCCTGCATGCATTTACATGTGACATGTGAGAGTCTAGGCCTAAAACCTGGGAACACTAATTAGACTTCATTATAGTTAGGCTCAGATGTTCTCTTTTTTAAAATATTTTTCTCACTACAAATACATGTTAATGTGTTTATTGGAAGAATTTGAAGATATATAAATAAAATCACCTCTATCCTCACCTTTCCCCCAAAAAATTTTTGCTAACCCCAGGTTTATATTCTTCCCATTTTCCATGTACATTTATTAAGCACTTATGTGTGCCACACATTCACTATGCTTCATGCTCTACAGATTCATGTTAACTTCTGATATTTTGTCAGATGTTCTCCATCTTTACATAGGCATATTTATACTTTCTTAATTTTTAAGACAAATGAACTCATACTGTTATAACCTTGCCTTTCTCCATATTTTCAGTTTTTCTTTCCATGTTATTAAATATTCATCAACAGAGTCATTTATAATGTCTGCATGATATTTTATTGCAGGAAAGTTCCATGCTCTTCAAACTAGGGTGCATGTACCCCTGAGGGCAAAGCCACAGGATAAATGTCACACATCTTTCTGAAGCATAAATATGATTCCAAACTTTGGGAGGGGAAAAAACATTTTAATATCAAAACAAGTATGAATATAGTGTCAGATACAGAATAACCATGAATTTTAAAACAAAGCAGTAAAGTCAAAAATCATGTATTTGCTCTTATTCCCCAAAGGCCCATGTTCCCTCCCCTCAGAGGTTGGCCAATATATCTAAGAACTAAATTCTAGTTCAAGCCCCTCTTTTTATAGATAATGAAACTGACCCTAGGAAGAGAAGGGATGGCCCAAAGTCTACAGCATATGCATTGCAGAGCTGAGGAGCAGAGGCCAGGTGACCTGGGTCCTGTATCCTTCTACTTGTCCATATTTGGCAATGTCTGATGAATGTGTGGGTAGAAACCTTGCCCTTGAAAAATCCACCCTCTGCTTCTCAGTGTAGAAACTCTTGGCTGCCCACTTGATCCATTTTCTAGTATCAGCTTTTCCTTTGTCACTTTGCTCCCAGGATCTGAGCTTACTGCTCAGATGGTCAGTAATGATACCCCTGTAGGTAGCTGCCTTCCCTTTGCCTTCCTAGGCTCTACAAGCATTTAAATGGATCACTAAATGCATTGTATTATAAACATACGTTTCCTGGTCTATTTTCCCCATGAGACTGGGAGCCATTTGAAGGCAAGAGTTTGTATGTTATCATTATTATAATCTGGCATTTATTGGGTACCTACCAAATATCAGGCACCATGCTGGGTATTATCTGTAGTATTGAAAGACTTCAGACTGGGGCTGTAGCTCAGTGGTAGAGCACTTGCCTAGCGTGTACCAGGCTCTGAGTTCAATCCCCAGCACTGGGGGAAAAAATTAAAATCTTCATAACACCTTTTCAAAGTATATATTATTATCCCCTTTATCAGGTACAAACTCAGAGTAAAAGAATATCACTTGCCCATCATGCCTTCATTTAGTAAACTTGATTGCAGACTTACATGCCAAGACTTGTGCTAAACGCTATAGACGATTGTGATGAGCAAAACAGATACCCCTCCTGCCCTCACAGGACTTCCAGATGAGTGAAGGAGATGACATTCCACGAATCATTTTACAAACCATAGTGAGCATAGTGTAGCCTGGCCCATCCGACTGCCTCAGACTGAACACATGTCTACCACTTACCAGCCAGCTGGCCTTGGGCAGATCTCTTAACCTCTCTGCACTTCATCTTCCTCTTCTGTAAAATGGGGACTTAGCAGTACCAACTGCACAGGGCTACTGTGAAGAGTAAGTAAATTAACATATATAAAGCTCTCAGAACAGGGTGTACTATTGCTGCTAGTGGTAGGAAGGAGTAGCACGGGTGTTAATATATGACAGGGCAGGACCTTGTTGTTGTTGTTGTTGTTAGGTGCCGTCGAGTCGGTATCTGACTCATAGCGACCCTCTGTACAACAGGGGAAACACTATTGTCAGTGCTTCTCTGCTGTGCATAGGGTTTTCAATGGCAGACTGATTTTTGGGAGGGAGTTGCCAGGTCCTTCTCCCAAGCCTACAGCTTCTGGTGTTCCCAGGCGGTCTCCCATCCAGGTACTAACCAGGCCTGACCCTGCTTAGCTTCCGAGATCTGACAGGATCGGATGCCACAGGGCTACCGCTGCAGGCCAGGGCAGGACCTACTTCAGGTAAAATTTGATTGAGATCTACAAGATGAGTAGGAGTTACCCTGGTGAAGTATATGGGAGGGAAGTAGGGTATTGAAGGAATGTCCCAGAGAGAGGGAATAGTGTGTGCAAAGCACAGCATGCAGGCTCACCTGAGGAACTCCTTGGGTGTGGCTACAACACAGCAGGTAGGGGGCCTTCTGGGGTTGGCAGCTAGGAAAAAGGAGCCAGTGATACTAATGGAGGCACCTTCAGGACCAAGGCTTTTTGCATCTGCAGCCGTACCACAGTGGCATCTGATCCCATCAGATCTTGGAAGCTAAGCAGGCTTGGGCCTGGTTAGTACTTGGATGGGAGACCACCTGGGAACACCTGGTGCCATTAGCTTGGGAGAAGGACCCAGCAACCCACTCCCAAAACACAATCAGCCATTGAAAACCCTATGAATAGCAGAGAAGCACTGATAATACTGTTTCACCTATTCTACATAGGGTTGCTATGAGTTGGACACCAACTCAACAGCACCTAACAACACTCGATCTCAGCCATGTGAGAGGCTCAGTAAATGTTTGAGTGAATAAGCAAGCACATGCATAAGCAACTGTATTGGTTTCCTGGGGTTCTGTTGTCACCCAACCCAAAAAGAAGTCCATTCCATAGGCACAGTGATGTGTGCGCAGCTCCATCCCAACTGTCAAACTGTACACAGCCACTTTGGGTTTTTTGTTTGGTTGGTCTGGTTTGGTTTTCTTGGGGAGCTGGTATTTTTCAGTGTTCAACTTAATGGGTTTCTTTGTGACATTTCCATACATGCATAGCATTGTCCATTGCTCATGTTCACTCCCACATTACCCTCTCATGACCCCCTGCCCTCCACCCTCTTCCTCCCCACCAGTGGTCCTCCTTCTATTTGCATGTCTTGTTTATGTGTATCCTCCCTCCCCCACACATCTCCCTCCCTCCCTCTCCCTCTCCCTCTCTCTCTCTCTCTCTCTCTCTCCCATATATATATGTATATATATGTATATATGTATATATATACATATGTATATATATGTATACATATGTATATATGTATATATATGTGTATATATATATGTGTGTGTGTGTGTATATATATATATATATATATATATATATATATATATGGTGACCTGGCTTACTTAGTTAGGCTCTGAAAATAGGGTGTCTACACCTCCCAGAGTGTGGTCTGTGTAACACCATGAGACACTTCAGAACAGCAAGGTTCTATGGCCAAAAGACTTTGGGAAATGCTACATACTAGCCTCTTGCTGATTTATAATGAATGCAGGCATGTTAACAGTCCTGACAAGTCCTGTAGCAAGGAAACCTACCCAAACTTCCTTGAGCAAAGGAGAGTACACGAATGTGCACATCTACATATGCCTGTGCATGTGTGTGAAGTTATGGTATTTTTCAGCATCTTGGGGCACTTTGATTTACATGAATCACCTGAAGATAGATAGATAAATAGATAGATAGATAGATAGATAGATAGATAGATAGATAGATAGATCGTGTGTGTGTGTGTGTGTGTGTGTGTATCCAGATCTTGTCTTAAGGGCAAAACATGTATACACATGCATTTTGTTGGTCCCTCTGTTTTTGGTGATGAACTAAGAGCTGATTTTGGGTGGGGAGCCACCAGCATCTGGGACTCACTGGGGGGGCTGCCACTGGAATCCCTGCACCACCACCAGGGACTCAGACCTAAGCCAGTAGTATTCCAACATGTTAATACTGCAACACCATTGAAACAATCTTAGTGGAAATGCAGCCTGCGGAGTGGGGACAGGCAGGGGGACTCAGAGCTCTTGGCAACAGTCCCTGCTGATCTGAGAAAACACTGGGGTTCTGTCAAGCACAGTTAGAAAACCAGGGCTGAGCCCTACTCCCATTTCTTGGGTGAGGAAACTGAGGCTCAGAGAGGGAGTGACTTTCCTAAGGTCACAGCAAGGACAGACCCAGAACTGGATCCCCAACATCTGGTATTAATTCACCTATACCAATATTTTCTTGCACATCCCTTTGACTGTCCCCCATCCCCTCTCACTGTAGGGTCTCAAGGTGGGGGAGGCATGTGGCTGTGATCTTCTCAGGAGTCCAGCCGCCAGACCCAGTCAGGGCACACATCACGAGAGACAAAAATCCCGATGCAGGCATGGGTGGGTTGTTCAGGGTCACAGCCTGGTTATGCCTTATCTTTTTCTTTTCTTTTTTTTTCCCCCTTGCTTCTTTAATTGAGTTTGAGGTGGCTGTTTTTGTTTCCTTAAGAAATGGAAAAGAATGAAGCTGCGTAAATACAACGATATTAACTCCAAAAAACCTCCTGCCATTTTAACTCTGTTACTGGAGAAATAAAAGAGAAATAATTTGTCCACCCACACTTAGCTCTTTCTGACGAAGGTAGGTGAATATTGCTTTGCTAATCGAGGGTGACTGCTGGAAGTGGAGCCACGCTGATGGATCCCGGATTGAGAGGCAGTCACAGCCATCCCAAAAGGAGCGGTCCGCCGTGATCAGCAGAGCCCGGTGCGAAGGCAGGGCCTGGAGTCATCGCCGCGTGTCCCGCTCTCCACAGGTCTCCCCCAGCCAGTAGTGATGGAGGCGCTGGACCGGGCTGAAGGACTTCCAGAAAAGCAGGGAGAGATGCTACCACCCCCGCCACCCTCACTGCCCTCAGAGCCAGCTCAGAAGCCACCACCTGGAGGTGCTGGGAGCCACACCCTCACTGTCAGGAGCAGCCTGTGCCTGTTCGCTGCCTCCCAGTTCCTGGTAAGAATGTCACAGGCCTCACAAGGGCCTGGAGAGAGGGTGGGTTGAGGGCCGGCTTCCACTTCCTCCCCAAGATGGCCACCTGGGGAGGCAGAGGGACGAGGGCCCTTCTTGTGTGACTCCAGGTCCTCGAGACTAGTGTGAGGGGAAGGCTGGAATGCTGAGCTGCAGCCTCAGTAGCTAAGCCCCCTCACACCCTGGCCTCCCTAACCTAAGAACCCCTGATCCTGCAGCATTCTTTCTGGGAACTTCCGGTCTACAGAGGCCTTTCTGAGAGACTCCCTTTTTTACGTGTGTACCTGGGGGGTCTCCTCCTTTGTCTTGGCTGCCTTCAGTCAGCTTTCCTCCAGGCACAGTCCTGAGGCCTCTGGGTACCTGGCTCTTGAGCCCTTCCCTCAGCTGCCCAGTCCTGACCTGAGAGGTTCAGGAGCCTCCCTGGGGCCCAGGCTGAGGCTGAAGGTGAGCTCTGCAGGACACTATGGGGGCAAGGAGCCTGGGCTCTGAGCTCAGCTCGCTCCCCTGACTGCCCCAGCTTGTCTGCGGGGCACTCTGGCTCAGTGGCCATGGCCACACCTGGCTGCAGAAAGCCACAGACCTCATCTCCTCCTCGCTTGCGCTCCTGAGCCAGCTGGGACCTGCGGTGAGTAAGCTCAGGGACCCCTGGGTAGTGGGGGGTTCCGCTTGGGGCCTCCAGTCCCACCCTCCTTTGCCCTCTAAGTCCTTTGGCATGCTGCCCACCCAGACCAAGGATACAGTTTTCAGAGCCTCAGTTTTGTCACTCTTAAAATAGGCAAGAACTGTGCCCCAACCACCACGCTGACCTGTTTGTCTGATGTTCCCCAGGCCTGGCTGGGCACTGGCACCTGGGGCATCCCCAGTCTACTGCTGGTCTCTCTGTCTGTGGGCCTGATCCTCGTTACCGCCCTGGTAAGGCACCTCCTGAACCCAACCTCAACTCTCCCTTCCTCTGCACCTGATGCCCTGCTTCCTACCAGTTCCATGTGACCACCAGGCTGGGTAGACTGGGGTAGGGCAAGGATAGGTTTCTGTCTCCCTTGGCCAGTGTGCTTAGTCTGTGGCAAGAGAGTCCTTTCTAAAACTTGGTTTGCAGTGATCCGGGCTGTGGCAAGGGTCTAAAGCAGGGAGTATACTAAGGCCCCACTCAGAAGCCCTGAATCCACAAGAAACTAAGTGGGGGTGCGGGGTTCAGGCAGGAGAGTGGGCTGAAACCTGCCATGTAGGCGTGCGAGCCTTGGTGCCGTGTAGACAGCTCCCAGGAAAGCCAGGCTGTCCAGACACTTGGAGAGACAGGGGGGTCAATCCTGCAGGCACCCCCAGGAACCCCAGGGACAGTGGCCTGGTTCCATGTCCATGATGCCCTATGCTCCCAACCAGGTGTGGCACCTCCTAAAGGCCCCCACAGAGCCACCCGCTCCGCTGCCCCCGGAGGACAGGCGCCAGTCAGTAAGCCGCCAGCCCTCCTTCACCTACTCGGAGTGGATGGAGGAGAAGGTAGAGGATGACTTTCTGGACCTGGACCCGGTGCCCGAGACGCCCGTGTTTGACTGTGTGATGGACATCAAGCCTGAGGCCGACCCTGCCTCGCTGACCGTCAAGGCCATGGGTCTGCAGGAGAGGTGGGAGGGGTGGAGGAGGGGTGGGCTTGATGGGACCTTAAGCTCTCAGCTCCCATTCAGAAGGGTGGATGCCTGACTCTGACTCCCAGGGGCCAGGACACAGCTAGCCTCATAACTTAGCCAGTTAGACATGTGCTCTTCAGGTGATTCGTGTAAATCAAAGTGCCCCAAGATGCTGAAAAGTACTATAACTTCACACACATGCACAGGCATATGTAGATGTGCACATTCGTGTACTCTCCTTTGCTCAAGGAAGTTTGGGTAGGTTTCCTTGCTATAGGACTTGTCAGGCCCTTTAACATGCCTGCATTCATTGTAAATCAGCAAGAGGACAGTATATAGCATTTCCCAAAGTCTTTTGGCCACAGAACCTTGCTGTTCTGAAGTGTCTCATGGTGTAACACAGGCCACACTCTGAGAGGTATAGACACGCTATTTTCAGAGCCTAACTAAGTAAGCCAGATCACACCAGGTTTGAGTTACCCACATAATATTGTAGGGCACTGGATGAGAAGTCAGGAAACCTAGCTTTTGGTTTCCATCTGCCATCCCCTTACTGTGAGCTCCTAGGCAAAGCTTATCCCCTCATGGAGACTCAGGTTTCCCTTTCTGTATAATGAGAGCCCTTTCTATTCTGTGGTTTTAGACACTGAGCATAGTAGAGTTCATCCAGTGTAGACATCTTTGCTGCCACTCACCACCCCTGAGACTTCCTCCTTCCTGGGCAGCTGCGGGTCCTGGCCTGTCCTGGGCGAGGTATCCTTGACCCAGTGCAGGCTCATGCCAGGACTGCTGGCCCAGGACCATGTTGCCGAGGTCTGGAGCCATCCTGTCCCGAGCCCCACCTCTGCCCTTGACAGGTGTCTCCTCTGCAGGCTCCCTGCAGCCATAGGGTAGAAATGCCTCCAGTAGTGACAGAGAAGCATCCAGGGAAGGCCATGTTGGGGTTACTCTGGGTGGAACTTTTAGAACTGGGGCCCCAAACCTCTCTATGGGAGGCAGGAGACAGGGAGGCAGGGCTGCACTTCATGTTCCTCGTGACGGCGTCTTGTCACAGTCCCACTCCTCTTCCTGGAGCTCACTTTGCTCCCCTGTAGTCCCCCACCCTCCTCTCTCCACGCCCCAAGTCCCCAGCTGAAGCAGCTCCCTGCCCGAGCCTCACTTCCCTTCTCTGGTCCTCCCAGGAGGGGCTCCAACGTCTCCCTGACCCTGGACATGTGCACTCCAGGCTGCACTGAGGAAGGCTTCGGCTACCTCGTGTCCCCACGCGAGGAGTCAGCCCACGAGTACCTGCTCAGCGCCTCCCGCGTCCTCCGAGCCGAGGAGCTGCATGAGAAGGCCCTGGACCCCTTTCTGCTGCAGGCTGAATTCTTTGTGAGTCCACTGGTTAGCCACCCTTCTGTGGGCCAACCTTGGCAGTTATGTTGCTCATCTACCTGGCCAGGTGCTGGGACCCAGTGCTCAGACCCACATCTGTAGTAGACTAATAAGCCCTGGTTATCAACTCTCCAGCCATCTTGGTTGTTGTTAGGTGCCATCCAGCTGGTGTCTGACTCATAGCAACCCTATGTACAATAGACAAAACACTATTGTCGGTGTGTCTCTGCTATTCATAGGGTTTTCAATGGCTGATTGCTTTTTGGAAGTGGGTTGCTAGGTCCTTCTCCCAAGCCTACAGTACCTGGTGTTCCCAGGAGGTCTCGCATCCAAGGACTAACCAGGCCTGACCCTGCTTGGCTTCTGAGATCTGACGGGATTGGATGCCACAGTGGTATGGCTGTAGGCCCGACCACCTTAGGCAAGCTCTTTTCCCTTCTAGGCCTCAGTTTTATTGTCTGGAAAATGGGGTCGAAATGCTACAGTGGTTGTGAGGACTAAAGATATTAAGAACATGTGCAAAGTAACCAGCGGGTGTGATTGGCATGCACTGGCCTTTCGAGGTTGGCTGCCAGGACTGTGCTCTGAAAGCCAGAGAAAGCCATGTCTTCTCACTCTTCTGTCTTCCTGCCCTCCTCTGCCCAAGCATGTTCGTCCTCTCAGTGCCTCTCCAGTCACCTCCCCTCCTGCCATCTGTGGGGACCTAGCTTACATCCTAACTCCCTCCCACAGCCTCTGCAACAGCCTCTAGCTGCCTCCTATTGGGTTTGGAAGGGCCCAAGAAATGGCAGGTCTGTTCACCTACCTGAGGGCTTATCCAGGTAAGAGCTAAACCATAGGAGATGACAGGGCCACTGGTATTGTCACTAAGGAGTAGGTCTGAAGCGAGGCTTGGAGGTGTATGGCAACAGCGAGCTTCCAGATATGGAGCCCTCGTTCTGACTAGACCTTCTACCACCACAGGCAGTGCTGGCCTCGCCCCATAGGGTGCCCCATAATTCTCTCTTTGCAAAATGGCCCAGGGAGGAGGAGGAAGGAAGGAAATACCCACTTCCTCAACGACTTGGCTATCAGACTCACTCACCATTCCCCTCAGCCCCTGTGTTCCATGTTCTCCAGAACTTGGCACCATCTGTGGAAGAATCAGCCCCCTCTTCCTGGGTTGGTCCAGCCCCAGCCTCCTTGTCCAGCCTTGTGCTTGGCCGCCAGCCCGGCAGGGACGGTCCAGTTCAAACCGGGCCAGCAACCTGAGCTTCTGTCCTCCCACACCTTCCTCACATCCTTCCACACTTGATGCCTCCAGAAGGCCTTCCTGGACCACCCCGGCCTCAGCTCCCGCTCCATGTTCCCCCCACCATCACCTCCCCTTGAAGCAACAGCTGGCATCCTCCACGTCCTTTTCTGTTCAGTAGCTACCGGAGATTCTGCCAGAGAGGCAGGAACACAGCCTGCTCTCCCCCTCCACGGGCGGCTTTGCACATGTGTTTTTTCTTTGGATTCTCCAAACAGCCCTAGAAGGAATTACGGTCTGCATTTTACAAAGTCCCTATAGCGTGTCCCAAACCAGTGAATAGCGTGAAGCTGTGTGCTGCTGGGTGCCAAACTTTGGATGGATCAGAAGGGAATGCAGAGGCAGGCAGCAATGAGGAGTCATGGCCGAGGACATAGCAGGGTGGAGGTGAGGGTGAACCTTACGGAACAGGAACAGTTTGGAGGGCGGAGAGCAGTGCTCCCAGGAAGAGGACACCAGGAACTCAGACCAGAAGCAGGACTGAGAATGGCACATCAGCCGTAGGGAAGAGACGAGCAGCTGGAGGCAGGAGCCAGATCCAAGAAGACCTCCCGTGCTTGGATCTCCTGCCTCAGGATCAGTTGGAAGAGGCACATCTAGCCCTGGGAACTCAGTAGGAGGCTCCCTTCCTGATGGAGAATCAGGGAAGGGTTCTCAGAGGAGGTGGCCTTTCAGATAGACCAGATATAAAACAGAGCAAGCAACATAAAACAAGGTCCCGGGGTGGGGGTGCCCAGGCAGAAACACAGATCAGCAAAGCCACCTAGTGTGCCTGCTACACAGAGAACAGGGAAGAAGGCAGTGATCAGCCAGGTCACCTTTTGTCTTGTTCTTTATTCATCCGCTGTCTTTTGATTGTCTGCGTACGCTAGGATGGAGCTCAGTAAACAACAGTCATAACATTTCTTATGCACTTGACATGTGCCAGGCACTGTTCTAAATGCTTACACGTGCTAACGCACGAAATAGTAAATGTTCATCCTGGGAATGCATGCACTCAAGCCAGCCCTGCACTAGAAGTTGGGGGACAAGCAGCCTTTGGATTTGGACATCTGTGAGGGGCAGCCCGTAGCGGCTCTCACCCTCATGTCGTCCTCCTACAGGAAATCCCCATGAACTTTGTGGATCCGAAAGAGTATGACATCCCTGGGCTGGTGCGGAAGAACCGGTACAAAACCATCCTGCCCAGTGAGTACTCACTGCCCGGGGCACAGGGGAAAGCAGGAGATCTCCCTCACCTGGGAGGGTATTAAGTCCAAGTCCAGAACTGGAGGAAAAGGGATGGAGGGCCACAGGAGCCCGGGGAAGAGAAAGACGTGAGGGCAGAGGGTGGTTCACTTCCTCACACAGCACGGCCTGGCCCCTCGCCCTGAGCGGCCAACTGTTGTGCTGGGCTTGGCTATCCTAGGCAGTACGCAGTGACTGAGAGGTATTTTTGCATCTTTTCTCTCTTCAGAGTGGGCAGAGTTTAAGCAGAGATTAAGGCTCTGAGAGGTGAAGTGACTCATCGACAGTCACACAGCTAGGAAGTACAGACCTGGGTTTCTGTGACCCAGAATCAGGCTCTTTTATCTACCTCATGTTCAGTGTGATCCCGATTGTCAGTGCTCTGACAGGTCAGTGGGCTGCCTCTGTGCAATAGTGAGCTCCCTGTCACTTAGTGTGTTCAAGCGATGCTGCTTGATGAGCAGTCCCCTGCAAGGCCTGAGGACTTTTCTCCTTTGGGGGCAGTTGAACCAGGTGACCTAATGTTCCCATGCCATCCCTGTGGTGTCATTTTCAGGTCACTTTCATCACGCCTCTAGCTGCCTGCCTTCCCTTTCCATGTTCTGGCCCCAGGCCCTAGGGCTCCCTCAGGGGTGACTTATTAAAAAGTGAATCCCCAAAAACCCACTCCACTCAATCTGTGGAGTAATGAGTCTTTTAAAAAGCAGCGTTGCCATCAGCATCTCCAACAACATGTAAGATGTCATGACTTATTTTTAACTTTTAAAATATCAACTTGTGGTTGCTATGGTTACACAGTCTCTAGGTAGTTCTGGTTAAACAAAACGCCATTTAAGGGCAGGATGCATTATTCAGGGCTGTTCACCTCTTCCCTCATCTTGCCCTCCCCTTCCCAGCTCTACCTGCAGGGAGGGCCATGGGTGCCCCAGAACCTAGGGTTTGCTGGCTACTCATAATGGCCACTGCAGTCAGCCCTGCTCCACCTGGTCTCTATGGGTTGCTGACAGGCTTCAGCTACTTCCAACCATGCCCTGAGCCTCCAGGCCCCCAATCCCAGCAGAGAATCTTGTCTGTATCTAACCAGAACTGATCCTGCACCCTCAGAGGCTGAGCTGGGAGGAAAGAGGGCAGATCAGGCTGAGCAGAGGCCACCTCTTAGATTAAGAACAGCCTGAGGTTTGTTCTCTCACTGTTTCAGCACGTTTCCTGAGCCCTGCCCCAGGGACTGAGAATTCAGACATGAATGGGACATAGACTTTATGCACACAGACCTCCTGATCTAGTGGGAGAGACAGATCTGTGGATAGTCACAGTCAGAGTGATCAGGAACCCAGCAGGTAGCATTGAGAACAAGGGGATGGTTTCTGTTCCTTTCACCATAGAGCCTCAAGCACCACAACTGTGCCTGGCACATGGGGGGTATTCTGCACCTATTTGAATGAATGAGTGAATCAATGAATGAATCTCTGTCAAATCTAGCTCCCCCTCTCCATCCTAACTACCAAATGACTTTTTGCAAGTTCAGGCTTCCATGTTGCCCTATCCCAAGGGGTGCCTTTTACACAGAGCACATCAGATGTCCTTTATGTAATGCCCCTGGGATCCATGCCAGGCAGTGCAGCCCTATGACCTTGACGCTTCTTCTTTGAGTCAGTGCAGTGATCTGCTTACTGCTCTCCTGACTTCTACAATCTCCTGTCCTGTCTTCTACCATTGCCACCAATGGCACAAAACAGAATCCTAGTCATGTCATCATCCTCCTCACACACAGTCATTGTCATCCTTTCTCAGCATGGGTTATAAAACTCTTTGGTACCTGGTTCCTCTCCAGCTTCGTCTTTCACCAATCCCCACCTTGCTCCTATGCTGCTGTGCAGCTGTGCCTCTGAATTGGACAGAGCAGCGTTCCTGCTCCTCTTCCTCCTGGTCCTTCAACCCCAGCCAGCTGCCACCTCCTCCAGGAAGCCTGACTACTCCAACCAAATCCAGCGTCCCTGTGTTCCCCTAGCCCCAGGGCTCTCATGCCACGTACCGCTTGTCTGCCTGCTCAACACAGTGCCTTCTTTGGGGCAGGGACTGTGTGTTTGATGTAGGAGCCCCTTCTCACAAGCACAGCACCTGACAGAGTCAGTGCCCACCCAGGGCTGCGACACAGAATCATGACCATTGCTTCAATGGTTCTTTAATAGCATAGGCACCAGCATCTGTCCAGAATGGCTAGTGCCCACTTCTGTCCTGGCGCTTCACCTCGGCAGGGGCAGCCAAGGAGAAGCTGCCTGCTCCTCTCTTCTGTTTACCTTACCCTGCTGCCTACCCTCACTCCTCCTCATCCCTGCCACCCTTCCACACCTTTCCACAAGAACCGCCCACCCCCAAGTCACCTGCCACGACCCTGGCAGTGGGCTGGGGCAAGCAAAGATATGTGGAGCAATCACTTCCATTGCTCTACCAGGCTTGGATCCTTCTTTATATCTCTACGGTTTGGGTGAAACTTGTGACAATGGCAATAAGAGCAGTTGCCTATGTGGTGTTTAACATATGCTGGTCCATGCTACTTACTGGGCTACAGGCTCTGCTTATCTGTGTTAACTTCTTTAACCTTTACAAGTTGATGAGGTCATTGTGGAAGGAGTATCCCCAGTGTACAGGTAAGGCACAGGGAGATCAAGTACATGGTCCATGTAGACAGTGTTAGTCAATCATAGAGCCAGGATTTAAACCCAGGCTCCTTAGCTGGGTGGTGTAGACTCTTAAGGGCATCCCTACGCTGCCTTTGAGAGCTTCACAGTGTGCACACTGGAAGCGCCTTTAGTCCAGCCCTCCCTTATTGCAGTGGATAAACTGAGGCCCAGAGAAGGGATAAGGCACTGAGCTGGTGACAAAGTGAAACCAGAACCCAGCCAGCTTCCCTGCCCACCTTACCGAACATCAGAGTCAGTCCCAGCCTGCAGACTAGTCAATAGAGGGAGGCACTCACTAGTACAAAACAAATTCTACTCCAGGAGGAAGGACAAGATGTTATGGGAATCTGTTACTATGGGATTTGACAAGTGAAAAGATTGGGGGAAAGAACTCTTCATGCACACGTGTCTATGCTACAAAGACCCTGCAGTCTCGTTTCAGATACGGAAGACTTTACCCGCTTATCCCAGTATTCTGCAACTTTCTACTCCCAAATCTTAACAGCCCATTATAAATTTACAAAGCGCTTCACAGTTTGTACAGCACTTCCACATCTATTTTCTCTATTTTTGGTTGTGTTTTGTTTTGTTTTTTGGAGACAGGATCTCAATATATACCCCAGGTTAGCCTCAAACTTGTGGTCCTCCTACCTCAGCCTGAAAGAAGGCATCTTTACCCTCGTTTTATAGATAGGAAAATGGAAGCTTAGAAAGACCATGTGTTTTACCAGCTAAAATAGTTAATGATGGTGTATACTCAAACCCTAGCTGCCATCCGCTGTCCAGGATCTGTACTTCAGGTCATTCCTTTCTTTTTTTTTTTTTTTTTTTTTTTTTTTTTGTGGTACCGGAGGGCTGAACCCAGGGCCTTGCACATACTTTGCAAGCCCTCTGCCACTGGGCTGCACCCCCTAGCCCATTTTTTATGTTTTATCTTGATTCGTTGTTGTTGTTGTTGTTGTTAGGTGCCATTAAATCGATTTATCTTAATATAGGGTCTTGCTAAATTACACAGGCTGCCTCTGGCCTTGAACTTGTGATCCTCCTGCCTCAGCCTCCCAAGTCACTGGGATTGGAGGCATGTGCCACTGCTCCTGGATAGATCACTCCTTTCTTTCCTAGCTTTCTCCTCTCCAGAACATGAGGTGCAGTGAGAATAGGGAAGCTTAAGGGGCACGGCCCAAGGGCAGAAGCTGTTCCTACCAAGGTAGGACCCAAAGGTTCTCTGTCTACTGGACTTTTTATCCTACATCCTCAGCTGCTTGCATGGACCAAGAATAGGTCTGTGCTATGCTACCAGGCAAGGGGAGGAAGAATTGCTAGGCTCCCAGAAGAAATGGGGGTGCTGCAGTTCTGGCGAGAGAAGGTGGGCCCTGCACCAGAGGGCCAAGTTCCCAGCCTCCCCGCCTCCTCCCACCCAGATCCTCACAGCAGAGTGTGTCTAACCTCACCAGATCCTGACGACCCTCTGAGTTCCTACATCAATGCCAACTATATCCGGGTATGTAGCTCACCTCAACAGCCTCCCCCAAAGGGGTGGCCTGAGCCACTGAGAGCCATCCTCCAGGCTTGTCCCTAAGCAGGTCTGGCTTCTGCCAGCCCTGGGAGGAGCCATGTGTGGGGACCAGGCCCCGGGAGCATGGCCTGTGACCCTGACAGGCTGAACTTGGCTGGCTACAGGGCTACGGTGGGGAGGAGAAAGTGTACATCGCCACGCAGGGACCTATCGTCAGCACAGTTGCCGACTTCTGGCGCATGGTGTGGCAGGAGCACACGCCTATCATTGTCATGATCACCAACATTGAGGAGATGAACGAGGTAGGAACCCCTATGCCCATTGCCAAATGCCAGCTGCTCTGCTCTCCACACTGAGGGTCCTCTTTTCATATTAATCCTTACAACAGTCTCATGAGTCTCATAGTGGTGATGCCACATGAAGGTGAGGAAAGATGAGGCTCCGGGAGCTTAAGTTATGCTCAGAACCACACAGTCACAGGCAGAGCCTGGAGTTGGCCTCGCCCCTTCCAGTGCCCATGGTCTTAACCATGACACTCTGCTGCCACCCAGGCTGCCAAAACTGATGTCTATCCCCACTTAGCCCATTAATTGATTACCCATAAAAGTCCTTCAAAATGGGTATTTCCATATTTTCCATTGTCCAGATGGGGAAACAGGCTCCGAAATAAGAAGTAGCTTACAGACTATGAAGCTGACACTCGAACCCAACACTTTCTAATAGCAAATGTGTTGCCCTTGTATAACCCTCTGCTGCCCCAAGGGGCATAGGGAAAGCTTGGGAGGGGGTGGAGCTGTTTCCCAGTCTGATCTGAGCTCCTGCAGAAATGCACCGAGTATTGGCCGGAGGAGCAGGTGGTGTACGACGGCATAGAGATCACTGTCCAGAAAGTCATTCACACTGAGGATTACCGGCTGCGACTCATCTCCCTCAGGGTGAGGCCAGGGGCTGGGTGCAGCTGGGCTAGATTGGGAGGACTGGGATAGGGCCTTAACTGGGGACTCCACAAAGAGCAGGGCCCAAAAGTCCATTCTAGGGGAAATGAAGGCCTATGTCCTTCCCAAGACTTACCAGTAATCAGGGGTGTGGGAGGGGCGAATAAGCATGCGGACCAGAGGCAGTTGACTGTAGTGTTGTTGGACTCCCTCTCTCTCTGCTGCCATTCATAATGTCTCTTAACTCTGCTTCAGATGCTCCCAAGGCCAGGAGTGTCTTAGTAAGAAGACTTCAGCAGCCTCCAGCATTGTCCTATAACTGAAGGTTCACTATGACTTTTGCAGTCCATCCTAGTAACATCCCTCCAACTGGGATGCTGGCTTCTGGCCTGTAGTGCCAAACATAGCCACAAGAGGGCAAGCAATCCTTGCTCCTTTGAGATTGCACAGGGAGGTGGTGGTTGCAGAAAATGACAAAAAGGAAGCCACACAAAAATATGAGCAATGCAAAACAGCCCAGAAGAATGGAAGGAGATATCCTCCCACCCTAAAGTTGTGCTTCTTCCAGGATGAGCATAATAGAAGAGACTGTTCCTTTGGCATCAGGGGGATTAGGAGGCTCTGTTTTTGAGAAATGATAAGATCCATGTTTGCAGAAGGTAGAGTCCACTATTATAATCTGGAAGGGTGGAAGAGGTGAGCCAGGCACCAGAAAGTTGACCCTCCTACCCAGATACAGCTTAGAAAGCCCATTGATCCTGACAGCCACAGGGTCCAGCCACAGAAATGAGCTCAAGGCTTGAAAGGTCCTCTGTGCTGCCTCCTCCTCCCACTGGGTGGAGTGATAGGGTGTCAAGGGTACCTCAGCCTCAGGGGGCAGTGCCTACCTGAGCAGCAAGGACAGAGGTCTTGCTGAAGGGTTTGAAGGGCCAAGAAGTGAGGATCAGGGGCTGTGGTAGCCGACACAGCCAGGCAACCAAAGGACCCAAGGAACCAGCTTCCTGAGTAGAAATTCCCCAGAAAGAGCCTGCAGCAGGCTGGGGAGGGACTGCCTCACCTTCTCAATGCTGTGGGGCTGGTTGAGGAAGAGCCAGGGCATCCTGGGAGGTGAGAGTATTTACTTTTGGCCATAAACTATTATAAGCACCTGCCCTGTACTTGGTTCTGGGTTGGGTACTGGGGACACAGCTGTCCAAAGCCTGGATTCCCTCCTCAAGGAGCGCATAAGAGGGTAAGTGGCAAGCTAGAGCTAGGTAAGGATACAGAGGGGCATTCTGCCAGCCAGCTTGCTCAGGAAGGGGTTTCTGGAAGTACTGATGCTGAATGGGGTCTTGAAAGATGAGTGAGAATTGACAAGTGGCAAACAAGTGTGGAAATCATTCCCAGCAAAGATAAAAGTAAGGGGAGGTGGGACAGCTGTGCATCTGTGTGCACATGAGCATGCATGAGCACACAGCCTGTACTGCAGAGTTTTCTCTACCAACCTTTTGGAGTGAGGGAGCATCAAATACAAGTATGCAGTGGCAGAGATGCATCTAGAGGGTGGATCTTGTGCCAGGGTCTTATTTGCCGTGCTAAGGACTAAGGAGGGGCTGGGATTTAGCTCAGATGGTAGAGCACCACTTTGCAGTCTCTGAGGTCCCGAGTTCGATTCCCAGTACCGCAAAAATGGGAGAAGGACGTGGCAACCCACTCCCAAGGCAATCCTGAAACAATCTGCCATTGAAAACCCTGTGAGGGTGGCTATGAGTCGCACATGACTCAACAGCACCTAGCAAGCAAGGACTAAGGAGAGAGTTTGATACAAAGAACAGTGAGGGCCGTTGAAAGTTGTCTTGGTCAGTTCAGCCTGCTGTAACAAATACCTAGACTGAGTGACTTATAAACAACAGGTTCATTTCCTACCATTCTGGAGGCTGGAAAGTCCAAGGTGAAGGCAGCAGTCAGGTTCTGATGAGGGCCCACTTTACGGGCTCACATGGCAGAAGGGGTGAGGGAGTTCCCTGGGACCTCTCAGCTAAGGTCATGCATCCCATACACAGGGACTTTGCCCTCATGATCCACCAGCCCCACCCTCAGATACCTTCACTGGCAAGTGGGCTTCAGCATATGAATTTGGGGGTGGGAGGACACAAACATTTAGACCATAGCAAAGGGTCTTAAGCCTAGCACAGCATGTCCATATTTGTGCTGTGGACATTCCATTGTGACTGCTATGGGTCTGGGGTGGTCAGGGAGGAGGGTGGGATCTCAGCACAGTGGAGACGTGATAACAGTCAAAGGGGGGTGGGAGAGAGAGGAGAGCGGGGAGCACTGAATGAGGACAGTGGGATGGGCAGGCAAAGCATAGAGAGGGAAAAGGAAGAGTCCCCAGGCTCTGGGCCATGTGGCTGGAGGAGGACCGGGACATCTCTCAAAATAAGGAACCTGGAGACAGTAATGATATGGAGAAGGGCCTCCTGGCTCTCCTCAAGGATCCTGGCATTTCAGAGCAGAACTGAAGAGAAAACCCATGCCGATGCCTCTGACCATCCCCTCCCCCACATACCAAGCTGACTTTGGGTCGCTGTCCTGTGCCACTGGGTAGCACGGTGTAGACGGGAGGGCTAAGGGGTCCCACTCTCTGTGTGTTCCTCCCATTGCATCTCCATCTCTGGGTGGTTTGTGGGCTGGAAGTATTCACATGTGTGTGGGGGGTGGGGGGCTCTGTCTCTTGGGCAGAGCGGGGCTGAAGAGCGAGGCCTGAAGCATTACTGGTTCACATCCTGGCCCGACCAGAAGACCCCAGACCGGGCTCCCCCTCTCCTGCATCTGGTCCGTGAGGTGGAGGAGGCAGCCCAGCAGGAGGGGCCCCACTGTGCCCCGATCATTGTCCACTGCAGGTGGGTTCTCTCAGCCACCCACTGGGGTGGGGCCACCCCCATCCTCGGCTGCCCCGCCCCTCACCTCGCCCATCCCCTCCGCCCTCAGTGCCGGGATTGGAAGGACCGGCTGCTTCATCGCCACCAGCATCTGCTGCCAGCAGCTGCGGCAGGAGGGTGTGGTGGACATCCTGAAGACCACGTGCCAGCTCCGTCAGGACAGGTCAGCCCACGGGCAGGCGGGGAGCGTGGGGAAGCTAGAGCCTGAGGGCAGCTGGGAGAGACTGGCACATGCACGGAGACGAGGGGCAGAGGACACCCTGGGCATGGGCTGACGGGCAGATGCGGGACAGGGAGGACAAGTTCAGACAGTTGCTCTTCCGGAGGAAGAAGGAAGAGAAGCAGAGTGGGTGGACAGGACCAGGGCTGAGAGCAGTGGGACACGTCGTCTGTGTCCCTGGCAAGAAGCAGGCAGAGGACATTCGCTGGCAAGGGTCGGTGTCTCAAAGTTGCACAAGGACAAAGCCACTAGCATGCCTCCCAAATAATTGGAACTCCGTGGATTTGGGGGCCCTCCTGCGGTCCCTCCCTCACTGACCCCACTCTGCATCTCTGCCGGGCAGGGGTGGCATGATCCAGACCTGCGAGCAGTACCAGTTTGTGCACCACGTCATGAGCCTCTATGAGAGGCAGCTGTCCCGCCAGTCCCCAGAGTGACCACGCTCCTCCTCTCAGGTCCTCTGGACACTGCATCTGGGCCCTCGTCCCAGCCCCTGGGGCTTGGCGTTGGGTCCTGGGCCTTCTCCCCATCCCTACCCCTCCCTCTTACTCCTCAGTCACCCCCTCCCTCCTCTCTTAGCCTGGCCTGGCCCCCACCCCCAGCCTTGCTCTTCCTCCTGTACATATTGGGGAGTGGGGGAGGGGGAGGGAGGGATGTGCCAGGCCAGGCCTGGGGCCCCAGGGCCTGACCCACACCATGCAGACCTGGGGCCTCAGTTTTAACGATGATTCCATTGCTACTTGATCCAAAACGTTTCCACGCCGCATTCCATGTGTCCTGCCGCAGCGTGCTCCGTCTATCCATCCGTCTCTGCTGTTTGTACCGGACACTGTGTCTCCTCGGCCCGCAACTGGGTAACTAGCTCCAGCCACTAAGCAACCCAGGCAGAGGCACCTGCCTTGGGTCCCCAGCCCACTTCTCCCCACAGGCAGATTGCATTTTGCACCCAGTCCTCGGGACCAGGATGTAGAGGTCAGGGCTGAGGAACTGGAGGCCTGGCAGGGGAGCTGCTGAGGGGTTGGCAGAGAGAGCCCAGCTGGGGCAGGTCTCTGGGTTGGGGTGGGCATCACAACCAGGGTGCCCTCTGGGTGTCAGATGCCCTCAGGAGGCAATGACCAGCCTGTGAGGCATTGGAGTGGAAGGGGACAGATGTGGTGGGGAACCCCAAAGACCTGGGCCCTGGTGGGGGTAGGGAGCTCCAAGGGTGGGTGGGGACTCATCCCCAGATCTGTGTGAGGCATTTTTCTGCATCACTGTGGGAAAGCCTTCCCCAAAGTCTTGCTGTGTGTCACTCTGCGTGTGTTCCCGTGTCCATGTGTGTGTTGAGAGCCCATCAACAGGGCATGCATGACCCTTTGGCAACATGTGTTATCTTGGAGCCACGTGTTTTTATTGCTGACTTTAAATATTTATTCCACGACAGACAGAGACATTTGGTGTCTTTTTATAATTCGCTCGTGGTCATTGAATAGAGCAATAAACAGAGCATTTTGAGCAAAACTAGCCTGCTGGGTCTGTGTGATTTACCTCTTCCCTCCACTCCTTGCCTCCTGGTTCCCCAGGCTTTGTGCCCCTTGTCCCACTACATGCACATAGGGAGTTCAGCCCTCATGCCTCGTGCCCCTGTGGAGCCTGGGAGTTTGCAAAGCTAAAATAAGTCCATTTAAGCCTGGTGTGGTGGTACACACCTGTAATTCCAGCACTCAAGAGGCTAAGGAAGGAAGGAGGCTCACGTCAAGTTTGGGTCACCCTGGGCTACATAGAAAGTTCCAGGCCAACCTGGGCTTCATAACAAGATCCCATCTCAAAAAAAATAAATAAAACAAAAACCTACAAATTCTGCAGGATTTTCATACTCCCTCAGCCCCTGCCCACTGAGATACCCTGGGCAATAGGGAACCCCAAAGACCAGTATGGGAGGCTTCCAGAGAAGGCAGTGACTGGCAGGTCATGAGCTCCAACAGATGGGCCGAAGAGGCCAAGGCTGGGGCAAGGGGACACTCAGGTCATACCCAGGCCCCTCCCTATTGACCAGTCCACTTGTCCCATGTTAGCCTCACAGGTCCCAACAGCAGCTGCAGCCCAGCAACTCCCCTTGTAAGGTCTGTGCCGAGAGTAAGCCATCCCAGGGGCCCAGGGAATCAGATCCTAAGCCGTCCTAGACACTCCTGCTCTATTCTTATCCTCTACCCCCTGGGATGGAGCAAAAGTAACTGTGACACCACTGCTGGCAGATCCAGGTCACCCCAGGGCAGGAGGGGGTCCAGGGCAGGGCTCCTCACCAGTCAGCAGTCCTTACAAGACACCAGAACCTTGGGTGGGTTTCTCAAGGGACCAGGCATGCAGGCCATGCCACAGATGGTGAAGAGAGAACAATGAGTGGCCGAAGCAGCTCGAAGGGAGGTTGCAGAGACAGGGTGTGGCTCTCTAGCCACCGTACACAGAGAGCTCCCTCCAGGAGGATGGGCCTTTCTACTCCAATTTTAGAAACTGGGCTATGGAGTAAGAAGGGGAAAGAGAGCTGACATTTTCTTCTCCTCTCCTTGGATGGCCCTGTAAGGCCACTCTGGCTGTGTATGCACCACATAGACAGTACAACATGAATGGTGTCCCCTGGATTTGTGCGAAGTGGCAGGTCCCTTAGACCTTCCCCAATTCACCCCCTCCCAGGCCCAGGGGAAAAAAAGACCTATGGCTTTGCTTCCAAGCCCTGTTGGATGCTACACGCCAATGTATTTGAGCGTGTACATGTATACACACTAACCTTAGCCCTTCAGCTCTGAGAGATCCCACCCAGCAGTAGTGAGAACAAAACCTCTGTCCTGGGGCACAGGAAAAGTACTCCGAGACCTCCACCCTCAGCCTCTCCCCCCGCCCCAGTCCCCAGCATTTCCACCAGTCCTGGATCCAGCTAGCTTCCCGCCCCTCACCACCCACCCCCAAGCAGTGTGCCATCTAGCTAAAGTAAGAGCCTGAGTAAGGGGCTGCCCCCAGGGGAGCAGGCATTTAAGGGGCTGATGACCCTTGGTGTACCACTACTGGGGCAAAGAAAAAAGAGATGGGCCACCTGCAGCCCAGGCACCAGCTGAGCCTCCAAGCCGTGGACACAGCATTCAAGTGTTAGAAGATACTGGTCAGTGCAGAAGGTAAGGCTTCCCACTTCCCTCTGGAAGAAGTCATAGCCTGGTACCTTCTGATGCCAGAGGGGGACATAGGGTGAGGGCAGGAGCTGGGACAGGGAAGTAGTCTCAGAACACAGAAGCAGTGCACACAGGGATGTATGGGATTGCAGGATGGGGTTAGCCTCAGACCACCTGGTTCAGAAGAAGTCTTTTGAGCTCCCTAGATAGCCACTGCACTGACAGTCAAGAAGTTAGGATTCTGTTCTGAGTGACCTTGGACAGGTCATTTCAATAAGACATCAGCTTCCACATATACCAGGTAATTTAAAAACTGCTGTGCTGGAAAACAAAATGGGGGAGGTGAACATGAGCAATGTATGATGATATGCACCTGTGGAAAATGTCATAATGAAACCTGTTGAGTTGTACACTAAAGATTACTAATAAAAAATGATTTGGGGAAAAAAATCTGCCATGCTGGTTAAAGGAGGCAGATACATCCATTCTTAGGAATACCATGGAGCTGTGAACAAGAATGAGGGAACTCTGTATGCACTGGTACACAAAATCTCCAAGATGTATTAAGTGATAAAAGAAGCAGAACAGTGTATGTAATAGGCTGTCCAGTGAGTAAAACAAGGAAGAGGGCAAAAGCATATCTCCATGTTTGCATGAAAGGCTTCCAGAAGCAGCTCCAGACTACACATTGTTGCTTGTTGGGAAGGGATGCAAGATGGGAGACTCCAGTGTGGGAAGGCAATTAGTTTTTATTCTTTTTTAATTGTTGAATTACCCATTCCAAAAAAAAGGTATAAGAAATAAAAACTAAACCTCTGCCTTCACCAAGCCACAAATGAAAGCAGAGCTATAGAAATGCAGTCATGTCTTAGCTTTCTATAATGCCAGGAGTCCCCAGGGCCCAGAAAGAAGACCCGCAGCTTTCTTCTAAGCCCCACTCTAGTGTGGCTTCAGAAGTTCCTCTTTATGTCTGACTTTATTCTCAACTGGTGAAACATCCAGCACTGCCTCCCTAGTCCCATGTAGCTCTCAACAGGTACCCTCAGCTCCCTGTGGCCTTCCTTGGTTGGCCAGGTAATTTTAAACCTCCCCTTCCAAGAACTTGGAACTGTTTGGGGTTACCTGGTTAGGGAACAGGTTCGTTGGTCCTTGTAACCAGTCAGGGAAAGGGGGATACAGAGTAAATAAAAAGCCACAGAGTGAAGGCCCACTGCCTGACTGCTCTCTGGCCATCTGCTGTGTACGCCCATCTCCCTTTGTGTACACACACACACACACACACACACACACACACACACACACAAGCACACCTCTCAGTATCCCTCGTCTTCCCTTTCTTGTCTTTCTTGGCCTTATTGGCTTCCTGTGCTCCCTTTCTTGTCTTTCTTGGCCTTATTGGCTTCCTGGTCCATACAGGTGAGTGCTCAAGGCTGCTGTCACCATGACAACCTTTCACTAGCAGCAGATGGTACAGGAGCATATGTCCATGGAGTTCTCCAGCTCCACCACTCATGTGCAGACCTTCTTCCAGACAACCAAGACCGTAGGAGGCAAATAAAGTGTGTGATGGAGTGGGGGTGGGGGTCAGGAAAGGGCAGCTGTTTTTCCTCTACATCAGAAGTCCCCTAAATTCCAGAGCTGTAGACCTGTATGAGTAGCCAGCGAGTGAGCTAAGCTTTATATTTACAAAATAAATACAATGCACTTGAATCATCCCAAAACACACACATGCATGTGCACACACACACACACACACACACACACACACACACACACACACACACAATCCATGGACAAATTGTCTTCCACAAAACTGGTCCCTGGTGCCAAAAAGGGTGGGCACTACTGTTCTACACCCACCCCTTAGTGGCTTCAGTCTTTGCCACTAGTAAGCCCCTCAGAAGCCCATAATACCAATGGTAGCCCCCTCCAAACCTGTGCTTCTAATCTGGGTTTTGATAATGTTTCACCCAGCTAGATGTTCACCCACTAATCAGATCTCCAGGAAAACAGATTAGGAAAAATCAATCACATGGATGTGTGTGAAGGACTGATAAACTCCTAATTCTTTAAGGCATTCAGAGCCAGAGACAAATGGACTGCATGAATTACATGCATGCAGAAAGGTAGGAAAGTAGTCACCTTATCTACATTGAGTTATGCTAACCCTGCTCCACTGAAATAGGAGAGTCACCAGTGGAGACAGGATAGATGAATAAATAAGTTATCTGAGCTCCCAGGCCCTAAACCCTTGGGGGTCAGACTTGGGGGAGGGTAGATCCAAGGGAAAGCTGAGAAAGGGTCTCAGAGCAGAACAGACTATTTTAGTCTGTTCCATGCCTCTAATGGGAAGTGATTAAAAAATGGCCAGGGACCAGGGTATTGAATATCTGTACTAACAGCCATTCCCTTTCCTGCAAGGTCCCAGAAGGACAGAGTCCCTCAAAGTCCTCTGTATACAAGGTCAACAGATAAATACTATACCACTCTGGCCAGTGAGGCAGAGCAAGTGGAACATCCAGGGCTCAATGTTGAGGGTCTAAACCAAAAGTGCAAATGCAAGCGATTTGTTGCAGTGATTCTCAGCCTTCACTGCACATTGGAGTTATCTTAGTGTAGGGGGTGGAAAAAATGGCAATACCTGAGCCACACCCATACTGCTAAATTGGTAAAATTTAAGCTCTCCAAGGATTTTAATGTCTACAGCCACAGTCCTGTGACATCTGATCTCATCAGGTCTTGGAAGCTAAGCAGGGTCAGGCCTGGTTAGTACTTGGATGGGAGACAACCTGGGAACACCAGGTGCTGTAGGCTTGGGAGAAGGACCTGGCATCCCACTCAAAAAACAATCAGCCATTGAAAGCCCTATGAATGGCAAAGAAGCACTGACAATAGTGCCAGGCATAGCACAGTGTCAGGGAGTGTTTTGTCTCTTGTACATGGGGTCCCTATGCATGAGACCTGACTCCACAGCACCTAACAACAACCAGGATTGTAATGTGCACCCAGAGTTGAAACCACTGACTAACAGAATATAGGCAGGGAACATGAATTGGGGACACAGTGAGATAAACTGGAAAGGAAAGTACACCTCAGCAAAAGGGGCAGCTATAGTTCACCTGCCACTGATTACTGGTTGCTATAAGGGAACACGAGTCCAGTGTTGCTAATACAGGGATCTGAAAGCTACATTTTTGTTAATACATTGTGGAGGTCAAATAAAAGACATCAGCAGGCCAGAGGCAGCCTGTACACTGCCTGTTCAAGACCTTTAAAATCAGACCAGGGAATCTTCTTTACACTTTTTTTTCCATCTCAGTCCCTCAGATTAGTGGAGAATTTAATAAAACCACCTGCTTCACTGGGATGCTGTGAGGATTAAATAAAATAATCTCTGGTATGTGCTTAGCATGGTTCATGACACAAGGAAAGTGCTCCATGAATTGCAGCAATTGTTATTCATTGATAACTCACCAACCACAAAGATTTTCGGTAGTTTATACTGCAAAAACAATTGCTTTTCCAAATATAAAATTCTATTCACCACACTGAATATGCTCTTGGAGCTTTAAGGCATAGCTGGTAGAGTGCATACGTAGCATGTGAGTCTCTGGATTCAATCCCCAGCACAAGAAAAAAGACAGAGAAAAGTAAACATGTTCTTTCAAGGTAAGATTTCCATGTATAGCCCCACTGAAGTGGGAATACCATCCTGTCCCTCACCCAAGAATCACCACTTCCAAGGCAGGCCTGGTCCATCTTCATGCTACTCGTGACCCAGGACTTCTAGCAGACAAGCCCACAAGCCCAAGAAACCAAGAAAATTCCAAAAGAGAAGTTTCCTTTTTAGTTAAAAAAAAAAAAGTTGGTGTCCCCTAGTGGCTGAAATTGACGTAACATGATGATGTTCCTTCAATGTTAAGGTCCTCCTTGCCCTGGACCCAATCATTTTCCGTTTTCACCGTTCCCTCAAACAAAGATAAATCCTCCAATCCAGGGCTGAGCTCCCACCAGGAGCCCGTTCTGACCTCTCTCGCCTGACCCATAGAGGAAGTCATGACAAGGAAGTCCTCGAGCACAGTGGAGTTCTTCAGCTTGGTGACCCGGAGTTCCAACATCCCTGCAGGAGAGAGCATCCCTGAGTTTGTGGAGAAATCTCACCCGATCACCTCACCTGAGGGTATGTTGCTCCCTGCGTCTCCCGGCCCCTGTACTTCTCTTTCATCTAAAGCCCCCCAACCCAACCTCCCTATACATAGATAACCACAGAGCCAACCTGAGGGTCTCTCCCCTGCCCAGAGCCAGGTCCAGATCCCTGGTGAAAGCAAAGAGAGCAAGCAAAGCATCCAGCCTTCAGGCTAAGGGGTGAGAATGTGTCCTGTGCCCACTACAGGGGATAAAGCCATGTTTCGAGCCCGGGTGCAGGGAGATCCCAAGCCCAGCGTCTCCTGGAAGAGAGAGAGCGGCATCCCCATCAAGGAGTCCGCCAAGATATTCTACGACAGTATTAACAAGGAGCACGTGCAGAAGATGAGGCCTGATCCTGAAGTCCAGTTACCAAGGGATTGGGACCATGGGACAGACCCCTAACCTCTCCTATGGGACAGACCCCTAATGACAAGAAAGCCACCACGGTGACCTGAAAACTGGACAGTGGAAAAGAGACTATCTTCACCCTAGAGGCACTACAGATAGGAGAGGCAGACTCAGGGCACTGCACTATTGCCAGAGTCAGCAGGAGACCAAAAATTACTGGTAGGGGGTCAAGGCAAGAGCTAGGAACAAGCCAGGAGGAGGCAGGAGCCGGGCCACACAGAAGCAAAGGGAAAGGTCTAGAAGGTGAGAACCGAAGGCAAACACAAGACCAAAGCCTGGAACGTGACTAGGAAGGGGCACAACCATGGTGGGTGGAGCCAGGGCAAGCTGAGGCTGGTCTCAGAGTAAGGGTGAGGGCAAAAGGTCCTGGGCCCTCCAGAAGAGTCTTGCCAAAGGCTGATCATTCTTATGTGTAACCAGCTTCTGGGTCACTTCCTGAGACCTGGTCCTCAGCTGCAACCTCTGGCCTCAGGGTTTTTGAGGAAAGGGAAAGATGGGTCACTGAGAAACGAGACCTATAATTACTTCTCCCTACAATTACTCACGTCCTGACCCCGACTTGCCATTGTGAAAGACATAGGTTCCCCTTCTCTGCCACAGTCAGAAGTTGGTTCTTTCTCCCCAAGCCTCATGGCTTGACCCTCTGTCCAAGAGTCCTAGGCACCTCTTACACATGCTCACTTACTCAGCAAACACATTCTGAGAGTGTCAGTGCCCAAGAGCCTGCCCTGCAGTAAACACCATGCAGCCAGGCAAAAGTCAACATTGTCCACGCCTATTTCCTCTGGGGCTCAGCCCAGTGTCTAGAACAAAGGAATAAATGGTAATAAATAAAGAAATACTTATCCCAGTGAGAGAGACTGCAGGTAAGAGTTACATTTAGGAAAGCCCCTGCCCACTATGAGCTCATAGCAAAAGGGGAGAGTCCAATGAGGAAGCACACAATGGCCCTGCTTACAGTCAGGCAACAAACATGCTTACTCACTTGGCTGCTACTTTGTACCTAATCATAGAAGAGGGCTGGGATTTAGCTCAGTTGGTAGAGCGCCCCTCTGCAGTCTCTGAGGTACCAAGTTTGATTCCCAGCACCGCAAAAACAGGAGAAGGATATGGCATTCCACTCCAGAAGCAATCCCAAGACAATCAGCCATTGATAATTCTATAAGGGTCACTATTAGTCAGAAATGACTTGACAGCACCTAACAACAACAACAACAATCATGGGGTGGGGCGGGGCTGGGGTTTAGCTCAGTTGGTAGCACATGGCTCTGTACTCTGTAAAGCCTGGGGTTCAATCCCAGCACCACAAAAATGGGACAAGGATGTGGCAGTCTACTCCCCAAAACAATCCCAAAACAATCAGCCATTGAAAACCCTGTGAGGGTCACTATGAGTCAGACCTGACTCCACAGCACCAAACAACAGCAATCATAGAGGCTGCCTAGTTCTCCACACATACACCCAACACTCAGCTCCTCCCTGTCACAAAAAAGCCCTCCTTCCCTATCTCAGTCTCTCTGTGGTTCCCTTCCCCACCCCCATAATGGTTTGACTCTGATCCAGCTGGAACCTCAGATGACTCGGACAACTACAAGTGCATTGCAAGCAGTGACCATGCAGATGCCATCTACACTGTGTCCTTGCTGGTGACAGAGGGTAAGCCAGCCACCTCTTTCTGGCTCTTTCTCTTAGGAACCAGACTCCCTGTGTCTAACATTGCCCCTCTCTCTGTCCTCAGGTCAAGAAAAAATCTATTTCAAGAAAATGTTGAAGAAGAGGTGAGGCTGGGGGGCCCCCTGACAGGTGGAGCTTCTCAAGGCTTCACAGCAAGGCTCGGAACGCCAAGAATCCATGGAGAGGGGAGGGGTATCTCAAGGTAGGGAGAGGCTCCATCTGTCCTCAGAGAGAGGCAGTAAATACAAGCTTGGTTCCCTCCTCTTCCCAGGACTCCCCCTACGCCCAAGAAGAGGCAGAAAGTGGGAGATGAAAAAGAGATGCTGGAGATTTTGTCAAAGGTGCCCAAAAAGGACTTTGAAAAGGTCTGCATGGAATATGGTTTCACCGACTTCCGGGGGCTGCTCAAAAAGCTCAAAGGGATGAAGAAGAAAGCAGAAGTAGAGGTCAGTTCCCAGCAGGGGGCAGCCCCACAGGCCAGGAGCTGGGTTTCACAAAAGCACTAGTGTATGTATGACTCACCTGCCCTGCACGTACATACTGAGGCATACTGTCCACTGCGAGAGCAGAAAGGGAAGTCAAATTACCTTCCTTTTACCTTTCCTCTCTTCACCTCTCCCTAATGTACTGCATGGACTGTGGAGTCAGTCAGAGCTGGGTTCAAATCCCAGACCCACTGTCTTACTGTGTAACCCTGGGTGTCTCTCTGAGTTTCAGTTTCCTCATCTGAAAGAAAAAAAAAAAACTATTCTTTTAGAGCCAGCCATGGTGGCACACACCTGTAATCCCAGCACTCTGGCGGCTGAGGCAAGAGGATCAGCCCAAGTTTGAGGCCAGCCTAGTCTATGTAGCAAGTTCCAGAACGACCTGGGCTACACCCTGAGATCATGTCTCAAAACAAACAAAAACTATACTCTTCTCTTGCATTTTTCTGTCATTGTTGTTATTCATGTATTCATTCAACCAACTCATATTAAGCATTGATACTATAATTAGGGGCTGGGATTTAGCTCAGTTGGTAAAGCACCGCTCTGCAGTCTCTGAGGTCCCGAGTTCGATTCCTAGCACTGCAAAAATGGGAGAAAGACGTGGCAACTCACTCCCAAGGCAATCCCGAAACAATCTGCCATTGAAAACCCTATGAGGGTCGCTATGAGTCGGACACGACTCAACAGCACCTAACAACAACAACAACAAACTATAATTAGAGAAGCTGTATAATGGGCCCAGATCCATAATGATCATACTATGAAAAGTGGTTCCTCTCTCATCTCCCATCATATTCTTCTCCTCCTAAGTCTTCTAGTTGACCACTGAGCTAATAAACCTAGTTGTTTCTCCCCAGTCCCTTACGGGTCTCCTCCAGGATTGTAGTCACAGCTTGATCAGCTCGTGTTAGCTCTGACACTTACCATTTTGTTAAAACAATCTCTCAGGCCATTCGGATACTAAAGCCGCTGGAAGACAGAGAGACCAAGATTGATACCACAGTAGTCTTTGACTGCATCATGGAGTTGAAGGACCCCAGTGTAAACATGATATGGGTTAAGGGAGGGGAACACCTAGCCAGGGCCCACCTGACACCATCATGTCCTTTTTGCACCCTCTCCCTTCACAGGCCCTCTTGTCATCCATAAGCCATGCCCTCTCTTCTACTCCATCAATAGGATGCTTTCTAATATGGTTGAAAGAGGCTGGAAGCTGGACTTATTTTTAACTGTTTCACCACTCTGCTTTTGATCTAAAACAGTCAAGTATTTTCCCCTTTCTATGCATCAGTCTACCCACCTTTAATCTGAAAGGCTGAATTAAATAACCCTGAAGGTCACTGAAGATCTGTGCCTCTAGGAGAAAGCATCTCATGAACTCATATTCATGAAAAGCTTGTTCCTTATGAGGAAGCAGGGATCCTGGATCCCACCAAGCTGGGTGATGAGGCTAAAGAGGTTGGAGGGGCCTCTGGGTAGGTTTAGAGAGGTGGAACTGCACCTTCCAGCTCAGGCTGGCTTTGGGGAATGGGGAACTCTGGGAGTCTCTTTTTAAACCCCTTCATTGGCTTTTCCTCCCTGTTCCATGAGACAGGATACTGAGCCACTGAGGATCCAATACTCCTTGGGCAAGTATGATGTGAAGCAGATGGGCACCAAGTACATGCTGGTGATTACCAACATCAACATGAATGATGCTGGCATCTACAGCCTGTCTGTGGACGATAAGCAAATGAGTGCACAGTTCACAGTGTTGGGTATGATGGGGCCCAGGGGAACATGTCAAGGTTGAGGGAAAGGAATGGACAAGGAGGGGTCCATGGGGATATTGTAGAGAGGGCTGTAGGGTAATGCGGGAAAGGACTGCATGGAGATGAGAGTTAGTGGAGGAAAGAAACGAGATGTAAGAGAGAGGACTATGAACTAGTAAATGTCATGCAACAGAATAGCACAGTGGTTAAGAGGGCAAGCTCTAGAGTTAGACTAATGGTATTTAAATCCCTGCTTCTCCTACTTATAAGCTGTGTGATTTAGTACAAGTATTTAACTTCTTTGCCTCAGTTTCTGCCATCTGTAAAATGGGGAATCATAGTAGAATCTACTCACAGGAAAGTTGGATTAATTAATATATGAAAGCTGGCTAGAATAGTGCCCATCACATATCTAAAACTATATAAGTGGGAGTTTTGTTGGTCTTAACATTACTAGAGGGGATACCATGTGAATATTATGGGAAGAGACTCCAGAGAAGAAGGGCTCACAAGTGGAATGAAAGGAAAGGTGCTTTCTTTCCACTGCGGTTATAAGAGGCCAACAACACCTGAGTCTCCATGCCTCCTCACTATTTACCTCCCCCCTCTTTGCTGCAGATGAGCCACTGCAGTTCTTGGGAGGGATGAAGCCAGTGAAGGTGACAGAACGCCAGACAGCTGTGTTTGAGATCTGCCTCTCCAAGAAAGAGCCTGACTTTATGTGGAAGTTCAATGGGAAGGAACTGAAGAGGGATGACAAGTATGAAATCTCAGTGTCCGAAGACGGTCTGACTCACACACATAAGATTAAGGATGCCAGACTCAGCAACGGTGGTGAGTTCTCTGCCGAGGCAGGGAATCTGGTACAGAAGGCTCAGCTCACTATTGACCGTGAGTGGTTTAGCAAGAGCCTTAAGGGGTGGGCTTCATGCCATAGCAACCTGCATGTAGTCAGCCATCCATCTATCCATCCATCTCATCTTTGCAAGACCCTGTGGTGGGTACTGGAAACAGAGGGCTCTTCTCTCTGAAAACTACTAGCCTAGTAGGGGAGGGAGGGGAAAAAAAGGAAATTAGAATAGTAATTTTTTAAGCCAGGAATTAAGACACACTGGAGTCCTATTATCAACTGGAAGATCTGGACCAAGAAATTATTAGTCTTTATGGCTCCAACATCATATATTACAGCAAATTTGTGTCACTGCTTGTCAATATGGGGTGGCTACTCACATCCCAATGTTATAACAAGTTTGGAGATTTGTTCATGATGGTGGGTACACCAATGAGCATGCCACACATGTGGCCCACATCTGGGATCTGTCACATAATATCATCATTGCTGGGATGGATGGAGAAACAGGCTGAGGGAGCCCAAGGAAGGGGGACTACTTGGTAATGTCAGATATGACATGATGAAGTGATACCAGAACCTTATCAAGAAGAGTGAAAACCAGTTCAGCTTTCAGAGGAGAGGAGAAAATACCCTCAGCAGAGGTAATAGCATGTATAAAGGCCAGAACCAGAGAGAGAAGGCAGGTATGACATCAGTGACCTTGACTCTAACACTACAAAAGTTGTCCCATTTTACATATAAGGAAACTGAGGCTCAGGTGAGTGAGTTGTGTGGAGTCAACTAACAAGAAAGCATAGAGCTAGGATTCCCCCTGTTGAGCACTTCATGGATCATATATTGCATACAAACATTGTGTTACATTCATTGTATTATATGTGTGTGTATATACATATTCATATATATACACATATATGTATATTCATATATATACACATATATGTATATTCATATTATATATACATATATGTATTCATTGTATTACATTGTATTACATTCAGTGTCTGAAGTTCTTATGATTTCTAGGGCCAAAAAGAGGGGCAGGGAAGTATAGAGGTGCATAAAAAGTATCTAAGGGTTTGGAGCAGACCAAAGTATTTGGTCTATAGGCATCCCCATCAAATTCGTGAGCACCCTCAAAAAAGCACGTGTAAAAGAAAGGAGCCGTGCATGCCTTGAGTGTGAGCTGACATCCAAGGATGTGACACTGTGCTGAAAGAAGGATGGCAAGCTGCCACTACATGGCTCTAAGTATAGCATGATCCATGAGAGCAAGCGTGCAGAGCTGGTCATTGAGGATGCACAGCTCAGTGATGGTGGTGAATACACTGTGGTGGCCATGCAGGACGGAGACCCCACTGAATACTCCAGTACTGCCATCCTCACTGTGGAAGGTACAAACTCACTCTGTCAATCCACACTGACCAACCTCCTTGACTTCAGATTCCTCTACAGTGGACATTAATCTACCCTTCTCCTGCCTCCAACCCTTAAACAGACCATGACCAATTTTTAACTCCCCACTGTGACCCGTCTCCCAAATTCTGATCATATCCAATCTCCCATACCCTGAACATTCCTATCTCTTAGACCTTGATCATCCTCCTCACAGATTCTGTCCCTATTTCCCTGACTTCCTCTTTAACTTCTGGCTCTGACCATCCCCAACAACCCTGATCACCCCAAACTTATTGATCCTGACCATTCTCTACTCTGTAACCATAGCCATTCCCCATTAACTCCGGTCATCTTCTACCTCTAGGTATCCCACAGACCAGTATAACTGCAACTAAACACCCCAACTCCATTAATCATCTGCATCTCCATCTATTTCCCTCTTCATCAGAGCATCTAAAGTCCCAGCTGACCATCCTCCACTAATCAACTTCCCATTAACCATTTCCTAAGCCTCTGAACTTTCTCCTACACCCACCTCCATCTACTTGCTCTAATCCCCCCACTGACCATCTGGAAATCGCCTAGTGACCACTGTCATACCACCTGCTCATCATAAATGAGTTTGATTGACATAGCATCCCTGATTGCCCCCATGACCACGTCACCAACCCTTTTCCCATGAGTCCCTTCCACCCCACCACCCTGGCCCAGTCCCACCTTCTGTTTCTTCTCAGAGCGTCTGGCCACAGTGAAGAGTGGGATGTCTGATGCGCATGCAGCCACCGGGAGTCCAGCAGAGTTGTGTGTAGCGCTGAATGACGAGAAAGTGGAGGGCATGTGGCTGAAGGATGGCAAGGAGGTCCAAAGCACGTGCCAGGGAAGGGAGCAAAGGAGGTCCACCTGGCCCATGCTCACACTCAACACCTGCCCTTCGCCTCCAGATCACAGCCTTGCCTGGTGTGTAGATTGTGAAACGGTGCGGTGCACAAGCTCATTTTCCCCAGTATGGGCCCAGAGCATGAGGGCAAGTACACATTCCGAGCCAAGGGTGCAGAGAGCAATGACTTGGTATTCA
This sequence comes from Pedetes capensis, assembly GCA_007922755.1. Taxonomy (NCBI): domain Eukaryota; kingdom Metazoa; phylum Chordata; class Mammalia; order Rodentia; family Pedetidae; genus Pedetes; species Pedetes capensis. The sequence continues at coordinate 129,538 of VMDO01002202.1, forward strand.
TCACAGGTATGTTCCATCAAGGTAGGTAAAGGTCAAGGCACCTGGCCCACCCAACTGCGCATAGCCCCTCCTCCATCCCCATAGGCTCCTACCCCACCCCCATGGGTGAGCCTTCCCTACTGCCCTGCCCTGCAGATCCTCCCTCCTACCATTGACCCATCCTTCCTGGAGGCACTAGCAGCACACCCTGTGACTGTGAAGGCGGGCCACAGGGCCCACATCAAAGTGCCCTTCAGGGCGAGGCAGCTGCCCAAAGTGACATAGTACAAGGACAGCATGGAGGTGACAGAGGAAGAACGTGTGTCCACGGAGTGGGGTGAAGACCAGGCACTGCTCACCATCTCAAACTGTGTGCATGAACACAGTGGCTTGGTCCTCCTCAAGCTAAGAATGACCACGCCACAGCAATGGCCACCCTGCACCTCAGTGCTGGGTGAGGCAGGGCCAGGTGGGATTTTGTGAGGGCCCCTGCTGCCCAGCATTCAGGGTGGATAGCCGCTGGAGAGGAGACCCTAGAATTGAAGTTTGGGCTGGGAATGATATTAAGAGTGCTGGCTTTGCAGCCAGAAGCCCACTTTTTAACTTCCTAAGTGGTCTCATCAAGGCAACCTCTCTAAGCCTGTTTTCCACCAGGAAGAGGGTGACTTCTTTCCCCTTAGTATTCTATTTCTAGTGATTTTCATAACAGACCTTCCAATGTGCTACTTAAGTATTGTTCTCAACTGAATAATGAGAACCTGGGAAGAGGCAAGGAGGGAATCTGGTGAAAGAGATGGGATTTAGGAACAGAAGTGAGGTTGATTGGAAGGCGCACTGAGGGTGTGAAATGAAAAGGAGTGAGGTGGGAGGTGAGAGGGTTGAGGATAAAAGAGGGGGAAGCTGGGGTAGGCTTGGGAATGGGATTTCGGATTAGTCTGAAAATGAGAATGAGGAATGAGATAAGTAACTGGCCTGAATGAATTTATATTCAACACCCAATGCACACATACACCCCATCACCACCTCTTCCACCTACGTTTCTGCCAGGCTGTGAGGTGGAAAGGTTTGAATTTTAATTCAGTTCTGCATTAATGAGCACCTCCTCTGTGTTCTCAGTGCTGGAGACAGAGAGATGAAGTATCCATAGCCTCCCTCAACCCAAAAGGAATAAAACTGGTAGACAAAAATTACAAGGCAGACTGTGGGACCAGAAAGCACTGGTGATCTGGAAGCTCAGAAGAAAAACTTGTCTGGAAGGGGACAAGAGACCCAGCTAAATCAAGAGTTCCCAAGAGATGTAGTTCACAGGTTCCTAGGCAGGCAGGAGGCTTAGGGAAGCAAGGATCAAACTCTGGGGGCAAGTCTTAGAAGAAGGGGTGATGGACACAGGGAAGGGCAAGGGATTCCAAAAGCTTAGAATCCACCTGTACCCCAGTCTGGCCAGACCTCTGGTGAGGGGAAAGAGACCCGCCTGATTCTTTGTTCCAAAGCCCTATTTTGAAGCCGCTTTCTGTCCCCAGACCATCCTAAGCCTCCACAGGGTCAAGTGGAGTTCCTGGAGCTCTCGGGTAATTGTGTGCACATGAAGTGGAAGGCTCCAAAGGACAATGGCGGGTGGCCTGGGACACACTTCATAGTGGAACAGAAGGCAATTGGCAAGAAGTACTGGATTAAATAGGGGAGGTGAATGGCAAAGTTACCAACTTCTCTACCAACAAAGTGGAAGAGGGGAAAGCCTACCAATTCCGGATCCTGGCAGTCAATTCAGAAGGTGTGAGTGACCCACTGGAGACTGACGAAGTGTTCGCAGGAAATCCCATAGGTCAGTGAGACTGACTGGTGCTGGGGGAACTCCTAGGGTTGAGGATGGGGGCCCTCAGCCAGTGAGGAATGCTGCTCCACAGGGTAGTTCACAGGCTCATTATCAAACCACCCCATGAGACAGACAGACTGCAGAAGAAGAATTTCAGGCAGGAATTCTCAACTTTTTCCAGTCAAATCACATGCACAGCACACCCCGCACACATACCTAGATGTGCACAATTCCAGGGAACTTCATTTCTTTCCCCATCCCAGAAATTATCCTGGAATCCAAGGGCGCATGATGATACTTTAGGGATAACCTTGAAACCACCCTAGTATTTTTTTCCAAAGAAGACTCTTGACAAAAATCAGCATTTAATTATGACTGCTAATTAATTGCTTGCTACACCCATCCCAACTAATTTCCTTGTTTCAGTGTGTCAAGACAGTAAAATGAGAACTGTGGCATGGGGGTGAGTGTCACACAGAAGGTTTAAGTCAGTTATCCTCAGTCTTGGCTACACATTAGAATCATCTGGAAGCTTTAATAAATGTTAATACTTGCCCTCTACTACCTAAGCCAATTAAAATTAGGACATTTGGGAATAGAAACTAGATACTAATTTTGATGATGGATTTCCTTTTACTCCCCACTTGATGTTTATGTGCAACCGGAGTTAAGAATCTGGTTTGATTTTTCAGGCAGGGGAGAGGTCAACATGGGATGGGGAGCTATCTGCTCTGCTTCTTAAACTTTGCCCTCTCTCTGTGACCTCCCAGCCTCCCAGCCTCAAGTGACTGATGTGACCAAAGAATCCGTGACAATCACATGGAATGCACCAAGGATGGGGGAGCCCCAGTGCTTGGCTACATTGTGGAGCGAAGAAAGAAAGGCAGTAATCTGTGGGTGCCAGTCAACAAGGACCTCATCCAGGGTGAGGACCTAGGGACAGACGCCTAGGAGGGACCAGAGGAAGTTTTACTGAGTGGCCCTGTGGCTACTCTGAACATGCTCCCTCTCCTAACACTTTTGAGGGTTTTAACAACATCCTGTAACTTCCTCTTCCATAGTCTCTCACTCTTTGGTCTCTCACCCCATGGAAACCTCTGGCCTCATGACTCTTCATCTTCCCATCTCAGGTAACAAATATACTGTGGATGGTCTCCTGGAGGACACAGAATATGAATTCTGAGTGACAACTGTGAATAAGGCTGACCCTGGACAGCCCAGCATGCCATCTAGTTCAGTGATGGCCAGGGATCCTATTAGTGAATATGGGGCTGCCAGGCCCCCACACATGGCAGAATTAGCCCGTTCAACATGGAGGGAGAATTTCTCCCTTGGGAAAGTCTGACAGGAAGGATCACAGTCTCCACTGTCTAGAAACTGCCAGCCTCAGAGCAGGACACGATTCACACATAAGAGAAAGCCAGTAAATAAAGACTGAGCAGCAGAGACAGTGACAAGAAAAGTTTCTATCAAGCTTTGAGTATTTCTCGTTTGGTGAGGTAGTAGAGACAGGTTGAGGATAGAGTGGGGATGTTGGATAGTTGTTTGGGAAGGTCTGAGTTTAGGAGGTGGGGTGGGAATGTGAGGGAGATGACTGAGTCAAAGCGTAGGGTTTTGAATGTAGAAGGCTTGAATGTGTAGGGTTTGTTGAATTCAGGGGGTATTGACTTTAAGGATGAAATATTGAGTTGGTAAGGGAATTTGGAGGTTGTTGGGTATGCAATATTGGGTTTTGAGGGTATTAGCTGTGGGAGTTGGAGGCAGCAGGGATGAAAGTCAGGGTTCAGAAGTATCAAATGTGGGAAGTGGGCATGGGGTTGAATAGGATGAGTCTGGAGGCTGACTGAACATCTGTGCTTCCCCAGAACCCCCAGGCCTGGTGCAGGGCCTGCATGTGTCTGATTCCTCAAACTCAAGCATCTCTCTAGGCTGGCGGGAGCCTACAGAGGGAGATCCACCCTCCGGCTACATCTTTGAGATGCAGGCTGAAGACAGCAAGGAGTGGTCCAAGTGCACAAAGATCCCCATCTCAGGCACCTGCTATACAGTGGGGGGCCTCACAGAGAGGCAGAAATATTTCTTCCATATCCGGGCTGTGAATGAGGCTGGGGTCGGGGAGCCTGTGGAGCTACAAGAGGGAGTTCATGCCATGCCACCACCAAGTGAGAACACTGAGAGGGCCATGGGTTCAGGCCCAACATCCTAGCTTTAAACCCTTCCCCTGGAGCCTCACTCTATAGAGGAAAACTGGGGGATGCTATGATCAAGAAAGTCATCCATACCTTTTGTGTCTGGGCAGAGCTAAGGGTCATGCCAGGGACTCTCTGCTGGGAAAAGCCCCACTGCACACCAAATAGTATTTTCTGTGTGCCAAAGGAGGTGTTAGAGAGATAGAAACAAATAAGATACAGGGCCTGCCTTCCTTACATACTAGAAAATACAGATGAGAAAACAAATGCTTCACAGTGTGGCAAGACACCTTGACTTTGATCTGGCCTGTAATGGGACCATGAAAAAGGAGAGGTTGGGAAAGGCTTTGGAATGCTGAGTCTTCTTTCAAAAGAGGTCCATGTCCTTACCTTTGTCTGTTCCACCTCAGATGCCCCCAAGTTTGACCTCAGTGCCCGGGTGAAGAGTCACATGGTGGTGCATGCTGGGACAGCTCTCTGCATCCATGCAGGCTTCTCTGTGAGTTTTCCTGACCCCAACCCCCATATGCCATCGGCAAAACCAAGATGGCTGTTGAAGCCATCATAGTTGCTTCCTCGGATACCTGGCAAAGGACACCTTGACAATGGAATAAGCCCCTTAAATACCATCTGGATGACCAATGGTACCATCTCCTGTCACCACCCAGGGATCACCACTACCCAATGTGACCTGGAAGAAAGATGGTATGACCACCAAGGGCTGTGAAACGATCACCAAAGGCAAAAACTACTCCCAGTTCCTCATCAATAGCACCAAGTGCTCTGACTCAGGGGTATATCGAATCTTGCTCCAGAATGAGTATGGAGAGGCACACTATGATGTCCATGTGCGTGTGACAGGTATGGACAGTGGGCAGAGCCCTCTGGGAAGTACTCCTGTACATTCTTCAAGATGTAGCTCCCTACTGCTACCTCATTTCCTGCTGCAAGAAAGTTGTGCCTTAGGTTAGTGCTTTACCAGCTTTTGCACAGGGGTGAGAGGACTGTTTCCCCTCTCTTTTCCAAAGTCCGGAAGCCCATGAGGCACCAAACTGGGACCCAGGCCTTTTTTTAAGTTTCTGCTGTCATAAGTGGTGAGCTCTAGAACATACACAGAGCACTTGCTAGGGAAAGGAGAGAGTGGGTGTCGGGCAGGAGGGACAGAGAGAGAGGAATCCATTAAAAAGTGATCCCTTAGGTAGGACTGAAAGCTTTATAATATATCTCTAAACCCCCAAGAAAGGAAAGCGTGAATTTTTATTGAGTAGTAACTACATGCTGGCCACTTTACCCATCATTCCTTTGTAATGAGTAGTCATTGTTAGCCCTCATTTTGCAAATGAGGAAATGGGTCTCATAAAGATCTGTAACTTGCCCAAGGTAACAGGGCTATTAGAAGGCAGAGTGATGCTTCTGAAGCAGGTTTTTTGGGATCCAGGATATCTGCTGCCTGAGAGTCAAAAATGGGAAGTGCCCCATTCCATCTTCCATCAGACCTGGCAGGTAGCTGGGATGGGGCACAATCTTCAGCCCCATCCAACTGTTCCAGATTTCCCCCGACCCCCTACAAACCTACAGCTGTTTGAAGAGAGCCCCAACACAGTGACTCTGACCTGGAACCACAGCCCTGATGTGCAGGAGGATGGCGATGCCCACTGTGTTATCTTGAAATGGGACGCAAGCAGCCCCACCTGGTTCACAGCAGCTGAGCGCGTCTTCAGCAACAAGTACACGGTGACAGGGCTGCTCCCAGGCAGAAAGTACTACTTCAGAGTGGTGGCTCGGAACGAAATTGGTGACAGAGACCCACTAGACTCCAAGGATACCTGGCTCGTCAATAAAGACCAGAGTGAGTAGGAAACTTGAGGTTTGAGTTACATCTGGGATCCTTGGTGGTGATGACATAAGGGTCACAAAAGGGTGCCCAAGAGTTGAGATAAAATCAGAGAACCATTGAGATATAAGGGTTAACATCTGTGACACCAGGGAGAGTAGATGTTGAAGAAGCTTAGCAGAGAAGATATCTTATGGATAATTTAAGGGATAAAACTGACATGGAGTCAGATGTGGTGGTACACACCTATAATCCCAGTGAATCAGGAGGCGAGGGCAGGAGGATCTCAGGTTTGAGGCCAGAGGCAGCCTGTGTAACTTAGTGAGACTGTGTCTCAAAATAAAAATAAAAATTGAGTTGGGGGTGCGGCTCAGTGGTAGAGTACTGGCAAAGTATGTGTGAAGCCCTGGGTTCAACACCCGCCCAGTACCAGCAGAAAAAAAGAAAAAGGCCCAGTACCAGCAGAAAACAAGAAAAAGGCCGACATGGAGGTGGAGGGTACTCATAGGACCAGATGAGTAGAGGAACAGGGAGGAGCTGGGGGGATTACAAATGAGACTTGAGGTCTGCTCTGAATGAAGGGACTAATGCAGGTGAGGGCTGGGAAAAGATTCTGGAGAGCCACCATGAAGTCTGGGAACCCTGGAGAGAAGGGGTTACCCCTGGAGATAGCATAGGACAACTGGAAATTAGGAGCTAAATGGGACAGAGAGAAGAGCATGGAGCCTGAATTGATATAGGGGATCAAAAGGGAGTTAAATGCCAGGGTAAACAACCGTGAATACCCATGTCTGAGAAGTTGGTACTGGAAAGACATCTGGGCCCCTTGGGTCAGGAAAAGTATAAAACCTTGTGAACCTGGCTTAGATCACGCAACCCTGGAGTGGCTAGGGGTGTTAGGTGGGGGCGCTAAAGAACCAGTACAATATTGTGCACCCATAGTTGCTGATCCCTGAGAATCTGGCCCAGGTGCTTGGGGTTCCATGGAAGCTGGGTCTCCCAGGTGCCTTCTGAGCTCTAAAACAAGAAGGGCAGGGCTTAGGATGCTGCTCACTACCCTTACCCCCGTTTCCCTTGCAGTGAATAACTGTGCACCAAGATGAAGCCCTACCAGCAGGACTGGCACCATGCACCACGCTTCCTGACCCCACTCAAGCCACACACGGTGCTCCGTGGCCAGGACTGCACCATGACCTGTGCCTTCCTTGGGAACCCACGGCCCACAGTGACCCTCTACAAGGGCGATGTCAACATCATGGCCAACTCCAAGTTCTGGGACAACTCTACCAGGGATGTGTGCACCCTTGTCATCCCCACGTGCACGCTAAAGGACAGCGGTGAATACAGTGAGCTGGTGGAGAACAAGCTAGGCAAGGACCGCAGCAGCTGCACACTCACTGTCTATGGTGAGGGCCTATGGTGAGGGCCGTGTCAGGGCTGGCTTGGGAGGTCACATCCATCCTGTCCAGGGGGGAAATGCAAACCAAGCATTTTGTGGACTATTAATCAATACTTTGTTTAGTTGGCACCATTTTTTATTTAATCTCCCATGAAGTGGTCCAAACACCCTTAATGTTCTTACCAATTTCCCACTCTCTGAATGTCATTTGTTATGTTCCTGGCCCCTAGAGAAGTGGGGGTTTGTGATCCCTTGATAAGCTGTGGCTTGTACCCCTTGGTGGGTTTAAACACATCTTTTAAAAAGATACAGGTCATCAGTCTTAAACTAGATTCATCAACCACAACTTCTCTAGCAGGGCTCTGGAAGGGATCTGTATGCTTACAAAATTTTGCAATTGATTCTGAAATTATTCAACCAAGATTGAAAACCACTGGTCAAGGATAAGGACAGATGAGAGGCATAAATGGGGAGACCTAAAAGGGATTCTTCCTCTTGTATATGCATTCCTTGTTTCTGCTCATAAATGTACATGTAGAGGGAAATACTTTATTCCTTCCTGTACATTGTCCTGTCTTCAAAGCTGTACAGCTAGCAGTGTGAACACTCTAAATGCAAAGTTGACCTGCCTTGCTCCCTCTTGCTTAAATTCCCTCCTAGCTTTCCCAAATCCTCATGATAAAATCCCAACCAACAAGGCTCCCCACTTCCCTACCTCTCCAGCCTTATCCTCTGTCCCTCCCTCCACTCTCTGTGACAGTGTCACTCCATTGTTATGGTCTCCATGGTTACAGACCTTTTCTTATCCAGTTATAGATGTCTTTCCTTGGGGAAAGGACCATGTCCTGTTGCTCTGTCTCTCGAGTGCTCAGCTAAGTGTCTGGCACTGAGATGATGCCTCCAGAGTGACTGCTGAACTGTAACAGAACTAGGCCAGGAAGGCACTGAGGGAGCCATCCAGCTTTCATTCCATAGCCTGAGAGATTCCCCAACAATTTAACTCTGGTTGGTTATAAGCACATGGGCCCAGGGCCCTGACACTATCTACTGACCAGCCATGAGACCTTGGCAAACTACCTTTAGAGCCTGTTTTACACCTACTAGGGCTGTGAGGCTTAAATAGGATCACACATGGAGGTGGTTGGCAGAGTGTCTGGTAAATATTAAGTGCCAAAAAATGGCAGCTCTTGACCCCACACACAGCCGACCCAATACTGAGGTTCTCAGAGTCTAGTCTCAAGTTCCTATGTAATAACTTTAAATCCAGCAGTTTAAAATTTTCCTGGCCCCCAGCAGCATTAATACTAACAAATATTTGCTTTGATCTTTTAAACAAAGATGACAAGTCAATTCTAGCATCGATCACTGAGAATCTGCTGAAGAAATCAAAGCACCTTATGTGAGCTCCAGCTCTGCCCAGGCATCAGAAGGCCATTGTGCTCTGCATGGCTCCAATGTAGGAAGCCCAGTTTGCCCTCTGATGTGTGTCAGTGTAAACATCTGTAAAAGGATGGAGCAATGAACTCACTGAGCTCACCCTTTCCTGTTCCTGAGGGTGGAGTATAATGGGGACCATAGGAATGAATACATATAGGATGGACCGGTCTCCAAACCCACGCACAAGGGAATGACTTACCTCCACCCGCCCCTCAGAGTACAATGAAGTCCTGCTGACTTCATCCTTCTGCCCATCCTGCTCCTTCCCATTTCTTCACACTAGGTAGGTCAGTGTTCAGCATTTAAGATTTGAAAGAATCAAGACTTTGTCTCTTTTAGTGTCCAGGGATCCTTCTATCAGAGCTAGAAGGGACTGGTCATCCAGCTTACCAGTTTCAAACATGTTTTGCAGTGGAATTCTTCCTTAAAAGAAAAAAGCCTTAAACTACTGGGCTTGAAATAAGGATAGAGGGTCTTTGAGCTTTTCTCCTTTCCTTATTTCTTTGCTATCTCCTATGAGGAGTCTCTACAAAAACCCTAGATAGGGGTAGGGGTAATGCTCAGTGGTAAAGCATATTCTTCACATGTGCAAGGTCTTGGATTTAATCCCTAGCACCACAAAAAAACTTTTTGAAAAATCATTGATTCATTCAACACCTATATATCATATCCCCCAAAATATTCAGCAACTCTAGCAATGGAATATTCACCATTATCCAAGGCTTCTCTTTCTACCTCAGGGTTAGGGCATTGCCTGTTCATATACAAATATCCCTGCAGTGAGGTAGCACATTATTCTGCCAGGGATTCATGTCTAGAGTATGAATCATCCAATCTAATCCCAGTCCTCCATAAACCCAGAATCCAAGGAGAAGGAGATGCTTGAAGGGAAATCTGCATCATTTTGGAGTAGGCTGCAGGTCTGCAGCGAGGATGACAGGAGGTAGGTAGCAGCAGCAGACACTGGTAACCAACTAAGGGTCACCTAGATCGCTAGGCACCTATGCATAGGGGAGTGCATCAAGGACAAATTTGGACAATGGCAAAATACTACCCAGCCCCATCCTCCTGAACTACACCCTCACGCACACGTGACCAGGGAAGTGACACCCACTCCAACCAGCACAGTGTCAGCAAAGCCAGAGAGCCAGCCTGGCGCCAAGATGCCCTGGCCAAGACTGTGACCCAGACCTTGAGGACAGCCAGGGCCCCTGGCACCATGCCCCCAACCCATCTAGGACAGGCACGTGCCACGCAGGCAGACAAGTGGGAAAGCCAGTGGCTCTTGGTTTTTATTTTTTTCTTTTTCACATGGGCAGTAGAGGAGGGAGTTGCCCCATCCTTGCTCCCCTTGCATTGAATGTGCCTCAGGTCTCAAGACCCCAGTGATACTGGCGCCCTCTCCTCTTGCTCCCAGTACAGGAGGAGCAGGGGGGAAAGCATCACTGGTGTGTTGTGGGGAGGGGTCCCAGCTCTCTGAGCCAGGCTCAGCACCTCTCAGCAGCTCCCTGAGGTCCTCTCCCTCTGAGACTTTTACAGACAGCAGGACAGAGACACATATGGCAGAGGAAAACAGAAGCAGGCAAGGAGAGAGACTGCACACACGCGCGCACATACACTGGCCCCTTCCTTTGGCATGGTTCACCTCAGCCCTCACGAAAGGGTCTGAAGGTAGTGGTATGGGGCCTGAGCTCTAGGCTGGCCTATGAGAGAAATGGGGCTAACTTGAATCCTTGGTATCCCCCCAAACTCCCAGACCAAAGAAATTCCCTCTTCTGCCTACCAAGACAGACACTCCTTCACCTTCGCATTCACCACTTAAAGATTGAGATTGTTCAAGTAACAAAGATAGACGAGGGAAAGGGAAACTCCACTTCTAACCAATCTTCCCAATTAAGAGGCCTATAAAAGGGGCTTTAAGCCCTGGCCCTGGGTTATCTCAGCAGATTTCTCCCCTCTTTCCCTCAACCCTGTGCAGAACAGAAAGGGCTGCAGTGGATAAGCCCAGCATTGCCATTGGTCCAAGGCATAAGAGATGGAGACAGACTCTTCTACCTAGTAGAGAAAGGGAGGGGTCAAGCGGCTGAGCACCATCACACTCCAGCAGAGCTTAGACCATCCTGAGGTGGTAGAGGTAGACAGATGTCTACTTCTGGCTCCAGAAAGGGGCATGAGGCTGCCTCTTTGATCTCTGAGCATTATCCTGGACCACTAGCTTTGCTAGGGAGATCCTTCTGCTTACTCAAATTTGTCAATTCCCCAGGAGGTACCTGCTGCCCTAGGTTGGCACTGCAACCAGCTCCTGTGGGTTCCTGGAGTCTGGGCCCCAGCCCCAGGAGAGGTGAGCAGACCCTGGCCCCTCAGTTGGCCTTGCTCAATCTATAGTGGTTCACTGGCTCTCGGCTATCAACAGCTGACAGGGCGATGAGCATCTGAGCAGCATAGTAGGTGGACATGATGAGTGCCCGAGAATAGGGCACAGGAAAGCAGAACTTGTTGAGGGCGATGGTCAAGTCTGAGATGATAAAAAGCAGTGCACCACTGCTGGCCGCCAACTCAGTCCAGCGCCAGGCTGCCCCGACCAGACATAGCCCTGCCATAGCTCTCCAGCCCATGAAGCTGATAAGGGCCACATAGACCCCCACCAGGTAGGTGAAGGCACCTGAGAGCCCTGGATACAGGAGGGCATAGCATAGGCCTGACAGCACGCCCATCACCAGACCTGTCCGGAGAGCCAGTGGCCGCATGCCAAAGGCTGAGGCGTAGAGCATGTGGGTCACAGCAAACATCAGCAGACCTGGGAGTGAGAGAGAATAAGGGATGCTGAAGGAACAGTTGGTGACTGAGTTCCTGAGGGGAAGGGGGTGGGGTTGGGGATAACCCAGTGGCTTTGCTTTGGGAGTAACAGGAGTGGGAAGATCGGTAACAATCAAGCTTACCCTCACACACATAGAACTGATTGCTAGATCACTGGCAAGATCACCCTCCAACAGAGAACCCCACAATCCCTGCCCCTCAGAAACCCTCAAACTCCATGTTCAATAGTTCCCCTTTCTAAATCCTTCCCCCCTCTCCCCAGGGCATTCTTTCTCCCCACCCCAGGACCCCTCCCAGGCAGCTACTATGACCACTGACCGTGCACAAAGTAGCCCTGGTCCTGCCAGATGAGGAAGGCATCACCTACAGCAGAGAAGATGAGCCCCACAAAGATGCGGGTGGCGCTGGGGTGGGCCAGCAGGAATCCAAGGCCATGGGCCAGAAGGAAGAGCCAGAGGCAGAAGATGGGCAGGCACTTGATGAGGGCGCTCACCCACGATGGGCTGGATGAGGGCAGCCAGAGCACAAAATACACGCATGTGGCCTTGAAGAAGGGCACCAGCTTGGGTCCCTCACTCTTCACCTGAAGGACACAGGACAAGGGCAGCACTCAGAGTTTGGGAGCTCAGAATCCCACAGGGGACTCAAAACGAGAACCCTCCCTCAGGCCTATATCCACACCAACCCTATGCCACCCCCAACAAGGAAGAACAATACAGAGAAACCCAACCTGTTCTGCCCCAACCAACAAACAGGGTATGAATAAACCCATCATCACCCTGAGGCTCCACTTATTAGGAAGGGGAAGGGCTCCATTGTTCTTGTTACTCTTGTCCACTCTTGGCCCTGGGGCTGGGCCAGAATGCTTGCTCACTAGGCAGCCAGAAGTCCTCAGAACAAGGGCCTCTTCTGCAGCCCAATGCTTTTCCTTTCTTGGCCCCTCCCTTCTCCTTCCTAGGGCCCTTTTAGCCCCTCCTCCTACCAGCATCAGCCCCCAGCTGTCTGGAATTGGTATGAAGTCAGTGAGAAACTACAGAGACACCCTGACTGCCCATCTCATCATCCTAAGCCTAGGGCCCTGGCAACACCAGTTGAGTGTTAAGAATGTAGGAAGATGGCAATGACAGAACCCTCACCCCCACAGGCTCTCCTCCTCCTCAGACAGTCTGTTCCTCAGCCTCCAACCCACCTGCTTCAAACTAAAGCTGACATCGAGGACAAGGAGGGGAGTTAGGGATGCTGAACAGAGAAAGAGATCTGAGTCAGAAGCAAGAAAACTCTCCCTCAAACACCAGATTTCAGAGACTGAGGGAAGAGTGTGTCAGGCAGTCTGGCTTCCCACAGAACAAGAGCAACTCCAGGCACACCAGAAAGAGGCAGGAAGCGGGGTGGGGAGGGCTTCTTGTCCCAGCTTCTGATCTGGAGCCAGCAGACAGGCTGGAGCAGGGGGAACTGAGAGGGGGAAGTTGGAGCAGCTGACTTGGTCTCAGACGGATCAAGGGGGAGGGCAGCTGAAGAAAGGTTGTACTCAAGGCCACTGCAGGCACAGTCCAAGCTGGGGGAGGGGACTGCTTGCAGATGTCCCGCATCTGTGATCCCCTGAAACTACTTTCCTTGGACTACTAGTTCTGGTTTCTGAGGGTGATTTGGAGCAGCTGGGGTTCCCTATATACCCACACTTGGCCCAAAGCACTCATGTCCCTGGCTGAGTGAGCTGTCTGGCACAGAGCACTAGGGGGACACACAGACTCCCAGACCACCAGACATCTGGGGACTGATCAGGTTGTGACTAGGGTTGGGAAGAGGCAGATGGGTGGGTCTAGGGTCCAAACCTGTTCTTGTTCTGCTTGAGGTTAAGAGCCGGGAACACACATGATTTTCCCTTCCCATGGAAACTCCCCTGTCATGGCTGGTCAAGGTGGGAGCATGGCCAGAGGAGGAGACTAGAGGGGATGCCCAGCTCCACAACATCCACCTGCCAGTCCTCAGAAGCGTCAACAGTCCTCTCCATCCTCCTCCCACAGCCCCATATTTTCTAGGAGAAAGTAGCAGTATGTGGGCAGACCATGACAGTCATAAAGAATCCAGCACTAGAAAAAGAAGGGCGGAAAGACAAGACAAAGGTTGGAGCTGAGAATATCTGAAAGGAAAGAATCAACAGAGAATGATCCATCTTCCTCTAGCACCTCATCATCGCTGCTTAGACGCAGGGGCATTCCCTCCTGTGCCCCCTGCGCCCCCGACTTGCTTATTCGATGAGGAAGAGGAGGAAACCAACTTGGGACAGGATTCTCAGAAGATCCTTGTCATCCTTCTGCTCCCCCATCCCCCGCCGCTGTCTCCCACGACCCCCTGTGGTCTGGCTAAGCAACACGCCCCCGCCACCGGTCCTCTGCAGTGTTCTTCCTCTTCTAGGCCACGACCCCGCCGGGGAGCGCCAGACACACCAGATCAACAAAGTCACGCTTCCAAGTCACGTGCCCAATGTTTTCCTCCCTCCTGCGGGAGGACTGGGGGCGAGCGGAGGAGGGGCACTGTGGTTCTGGGGAGCAGGGGGCCGTGACAATCACCGCCTCCTGCCGGGGGCCCCTGGCAGCCACAGGACCTCCCTGCCCTTCCTCGGCCCCCAGGAGCGTGGCCTGCCGCAGCCCAGTCGCCCGGCTGGTGGGCTCCGGCCGCGCCGAACGCCGGCTCGCTCACTCACCACAGTGACCGGGGACACCATGGCGGCGGCGGCGGCGACGGCGGCTGGTACCCGTTCCGGGCTGCAGCGGCCAGAACGCACCCGCGGCCAGGTGAGCAGGCGACGACGTAACAAAGCCGGGGATGAAGGACAATACCTCCCGCGCGCTGGCCGCTCAGGGTTCTGTTTGTGAACCCCGCGACGTCACCACAGAACCTGCCAATGAGCTGGTCGGAGTCTGGGTGGGCGGGGCCCTGGGAAATAAGGTTCCCCACCCGGGGCGGGAGGCGGGGTCTAGGGGCCCGGCTTCTCCGGAAGGCGTGGCGGGGCAGCCCGGATCGTGACTGTGACCTCTAGTACCTCGGCGAGGAGAGAGCTTGCTTCGGAGACACTTTCCTGCCCTGGACACATGGTTAGACATATTTTGTTATAACTCGAAAACAAAAAACAAATACAGATTCCCTTCAGCCTTTAAACATGCAGTCTTCGCAAACACAATTGCAATTAGACACAACTGCAATTAGACACAATTTTCGTTGTGTACAAACACATCCAAATGGACACATGATAGTCAGCAGACACTCGACCTTCAACATGAGAAGAGACATACGTAGAGGTAGACAGAGCCATAGACCCATAATCCTAACGTATAAATAACCACATACAGAACCATAATTGCGCTAAACAAATGTAGACACTTGGTGTACAGTAAACAATACACAGTCACAAAACGAGCATGCGAGTTGACCCCCATCCTTCACCACAAGAACACAGTCACATAGATAGACAAGCAGCAGTCTGTGTATGGACTCCTTAACCCTAATAGGTAAGCAAACACAGGTACTCAATCAATCTTAGGCCCGCACCTCTCACAATGCAAACAACTGTAACACACACACACACACACACACACACACACACACACACACACACACACGAGCAATCCAGAAATGACAGACATGCAGACTTGAGCATACTTAAGGACTCAACAGAGTGTGAACTAACTGCCAAAAATACAATGCAAGTGGATATAATGTTGATATTACATAGACTAGCCATAGTCAAGCACATCTGGAACAGTGTTCAGAATCTTGGGAATTACATGGTGTACTGGTAGGTAATTAAATGTACTAGACTCTAGTCCCAGTTTTGCCATTTCCATCCCCTGAAATTGGGTGAATCACTTCCCCTCTCTGGCCTTGATTTCCTCATCTGTAAGATGAATGGATGATCTCTAAGATTCTGCAAACCTAACCTGGATATGTTGTTTAGGATGGGAAGGAGAAGGGCTGTTGCTTTCAGGAAATGTAAGTCTTCCCAGAAATGGAGATTTCAGACCCATCTGAAAGGATGAATGAAGAGCGTCTAATCTGCAGTAGGAGGGCAGTAGCTGTGGTGTCAGGCTTTGGGAATTGGAGGAAGAGAGATGACTGGCCCTAATGGGCAGTCATCAAGGAGTCTCAACCTAGGATGGTGACACCAGGCCCTAATGCTGCACCCCAACCTTGTGCTATGCAGGGAAAGACATGTTGTTGTTGTTGTTGTTAGGTGCCATCAAGTCAGGTCTGACTCATAGTGACCCTCACAGGGTTTTCAACGGCTGATTTTTTCAGGATTGCCTCAGGAGTGGATTGCCACATCATTCTCCTGTTTTTTTGTGGTGCTGGGGATCAAACTCCAGTCGTCAGAGAGTACAGCACAGCACTCTACCCACTAAGCTAAACTCCAGCCCCAGGGAAATACACACAGGCTGCAATCTCCTGTGAGCCTCTCCAGCAAAGAGTCTCTTTCTTTTTCTCCTAGGCCATACCCAACTTTCCGTAAAACACCAGAACCTGTGCTATTGACCTGACACCCACTCAGAGGTGAATAGCCCTCTTCCAGTGACAGAAGTGACAACGATAGGTTAAAGGTGAGAGTTAAGGTTTGGTGAGGGGTTAGGGGTGCGGGGCCAGTTACATCCCTTCCCTTTAGGCATCTCCTGCATGGAGCCTTAGTGATCAGCGAACTCTGCTCTATTTTCTTTCCAGTCAGGGGATGTGGGGAGACCAGAAGAGAGTACTAGAATTCTTGCCCCAAGACTTTGTCAAAGAGAGGGGTGGGGAGAGGCTGAGACTCCTACAAAATGTGCTACCTGGAAAGAACGCTGGACTGAGAGTTAGAAATACTGCACTTACTTACCGTTTCCTCCTTCCCTATGACTTACTAGTTGCATACTTGTGCATATCACTCCATCTTTGGAATTTGGGTTTCCTAATCAGTAAAATGGAGGAATCAGGCTATAAAATAGGTGTGTACATTCCATTTTTCCAGCCAAACCTTCCCAAGGTCACCCAAGGGATAGTTCTCAGTAGCCAAGTCAGGGCACCTTTCATTTCTTACTAACATTGTTGTTGTTGTTGTTGTGTGCTGTCCAGTCGGTATCCGACTCAGAGCGACCCTCATAGGGTTTTCAATGGCTGACTGTTTCAGGATTGCTTTGGGAGTGGATTGCCACATCCTTCTCCCATTTTTGTGGTGCTGGGAATTGAACTCAGGACCTCAGAGATTGCACCACAGCGCTCTACCAACTGAGCTAAATCCCAGCCCCTCTTAGTTTGCCTAATTATGAAAATGAGAAAATAGACTATACTGGTGGTTCTCAACAATCAGGACCTATCAAAATTACTTGGAAAGCTTTTTAAAAGCGTTCTACAAGATGGTCCTAGGAAGTTGGTATTACTGTCATGTCTTGAGAGGTAGTTTCAGTTCCTTGTCAAAAAAATGTTTATTGATCAATGTTCCCCAGAACCCTAGGTGACTGCGAGTTTAGGACAAGGACTAGAACAGGACATCTGTGGGCTCAAGTGAGGAATCAATGCTTTTGAGCAAAGCAGTGTCCAAGTGCCTGTTATCCCACCACCCAGATCCCTTCTTGGTCCTTCTCCACTCTGCCCCAGAAGCTCTAAGGGCCAAAGCACTAAGGTTCACCAAGGCTCTGGCTTCTAGTTGAGTTCAGCTAATAAAAATCAGAGGCCAGTCTAAAGATGGGAGGAGAACATGGACAAGACCCACTGGACCACACTGAGAATCTGGCCATTCTAGAGGCTATGCTTCTCCATGGCTAGCTCCACACTCTCCCTCAAACTTCAGGCCTGGAGCAGCAGTGCCTCTTCACCCATGACTGGTTTCATTCCCCTTCCCTAATCTCCTACTGACTACTTGACCTACCTGAATTTCTTTCTATCCCATTCTGATCTCATTTATCTTTGAGGACAGGAGGCCTGCATGCCAGAAGTTCCTCTTCGGGTGGAGTAGCCAAAACTGGCTGGGTCTAAGATGGCTGCCAGAGTAACTGTCAGACAACCTCTGACTTCATTATAATCTGATATGGCTATATGTTAAATAACACACACCTCAGCACCATGACAGATGACCATAAAGAATCATAAAAGGAGCAAAAAGAGGTGCCATCTTAATTCCTAGGAAATCTCCATCCACTTCCAGAAATGATACGAATATTCCTCCCCTTTGTTAGCCTATTCTTCCTCTTCATTTCTTTTACCCTATGTCTACAACCTCCTGATGGCAGAAAGATGTGGCAATCCGCTCCCAAGGCAATCCCAAAACAATCAGTCATTGAAAACCCTATGAGGGTCATTATGAGTCAGACATGATTCAATGACATCTAATAACAACAACATCCTGACCCCCAACAGGTCGAGAAATTGACTTACTTGTTTATCTCCTACTTCTTATTCTTGGCTAAAAATAAAATTCCCCTCTGCTGCATTTGGCTCTTGGTCTTATTATGGGTTCTACAATTCTGAGAGAGGTTAAAAAGAGCCAGTTTGGGGTCAAAAATTAGTAACAGTTTCTTTACCCCTTGTTGGGTAAAGAAACCCTTGTTGGGTTTCACTCCAGCCTGGTGGGGTAATGGAGCTTGCCTCAACACGGATACTTGGGGACCCTTGAAAATAGGTAAGAGCTGGTGGCACCAAAGAAGGATTTCAGGAACCTTCTTATAAACAGGAACAGAATTTATTAAGCTGCACCTACAAAGGTGAACAAAAGGGGGGTTCAGTACAATGACGCTGGATGGAAGTGTCCCACGATGTGTCTCCTGTTTCCTCTCACAGTTTACCTTCTCTACTCTCCTCCTCCCCAAGGCAGGGGAAGAAAAGTGGAGAGCTCTTTGTGTCTTCCTTGGAGGCTTCACTGCTTCAGAGGCCCTGCACTTGACATGGAGTCTTGCTTGTAGTCCTCAGTTGCTTTCACTGGAGATGCTTGAGGTTGCAGGTCTCAGGAGTAAGGTGTGGTGGTCAGGTTTGAAAGGGCTAGGAGAGCAGGTGAACAGGGAAGGATCAAGAGCATAGAAAAGGGGGAGCTAGTGGTTTTGGTGGTGGTTTATATGCCTTCTATGGACCCAGAAATAGCCAATCAGGGAGTAGCTCATGCTGGGTGTGGCATTTATGCAAATAGGGGTTTGAAAAAGAAAAATTTTGTTAGGGGAGTTAGGCGTGGGCCAGGCTAATCACTAATGGTCCTTTACTGACCAATCGGGTGGCTCAGCACAGCCAATCAGGTCCACGCTGACTAAGTTCAGATTAAACTGATCAGGGGCCCTCTTGGATCACTGGATGGGAGGGGGAGGAGTGAAATACCAGGATGTGGGACAAAGCTCATCTGCCCTGGAAGATAGATATTAGTCCTCCAAGTGGGCCAGTCAGGCCTCTGTCCATGGAGTTCTTTCCAGGATTCTCAACTCTATGTCCTAGGTTATGAGTGGGAGGGTAAGAATAGGATAAAACTTGGACATGGTTTAGGGCTTCACCTGGGTCAGGCAAATATCCACCCAGACCCCTCTAGTTCTTTCTTGGGGACCCCCAAATGATCGCCAACACCCCTGCCCACACCTCTGCAGGTAATGGTTAAGTTCTCGAGATGCCAGCTTCTTGACTGATAATAAACACCAACAAAGCAGAGGCACTTGCAACTCCTTTCCCAAAAAGAAGGAGCTTGTCCTAATTTTATTCATATGGGTAAGACTTTTTGTTCATTTCAAAAAAATTATTTACTACTCTGTTTTTATTTTGAATTGCATATTTCAGTGAGCAGAGAGTGAAACAGCATTGTCTAAAAATTGGCATCTCTTCCTTTCCATACCCTAAACTTATTACCTGGTCCTTTTCACACAGCTTTGTAATTTTCTCTGTACTTGGTTTTCTCTTCTGTAAGAATATGAGCCCATTCACTCATTCATTTATCCAACAAATGTTTAGGTGCACCTACTATGTTCTAGATGGGAGAAGGGCCTGGCAATCCACTCCCAAAGCATTCCCGAAACAGTCAGCCACTGAAAACCCTATGAGGGTTGCTATGAGTCGGATACTTACTCAAAGGCACCTAACAACAACAACGGTATGTTCTAGCTACTGTGTTAGGTGCTGGAGATTAAAATATTGGATAAAATATAAGTTCTATCCTTATAGAGCTCACAGTTCACTTCAGGAAAGCAAGTAAACAATTGGTATACTGTGACAACTGAAATAGTTGAGATATGAAGATGGATGTGTTATTATATACCTGTAGAACCAGCTACTTGGGAGGGTGGATAGGAGGATGGTTTGAACTCACAAAGTCAATACCGACCTAGGTAACAAAGTGGAACCTCATCTCAAAAGTTAGTTAATTAAATCATTAATAATTAAGGTATGAAGGTATGTCAAAGGAGACATAAAGAAGACATCAGAATTATTAATTATACCTGAAGAAGCTGAGACTAAATTCAGAAGGATGAGTTAGTCTTCATTGACGAGACACCAATGGATATGACCTTTTAGGAAGAGAGAATCATATGTGTACCTAAAAGCATAAAAGAAATACTGAATTCAGGGAAATCCTGTAGCTTACTAGGGTAGGCTAGGGAGTAGAAATGGAGAAACTACAGAAGTAAGCAGGAGCCAGATCAGGAAAAGTCTTGAATGTTCTACAAAGGAGTTTGGACTTGACCTAGTAGATGTGAATTGTTTTCTGCCCCTTAACTTCTCTTATTGGTCCTGGTTCTTACACAACAGAGACATGGACAATGCATAAAAATGGTGAACAAATATTCTGTGGAAGCATCATTGCTTCCTCCTGTGGGACTTCTCACCTAAGAGCCTCCCCATCTCTGACACCTGGGGTTTTGCCGCAGGATACCTTCTCCTTGTCACCAGAAGCACAGCAGAGGGTTGCAGCTCAACATTCCCGCCTAGCCTGAGGCGTCCCACTAGTTGGGACTTCTACTCAGGTTAAGCCGGTCCTTAGCTTCATGGCGGAAAAGAACTTGACAAGTCAGAGCGATTGAAACAAAGTTATAGAGTTTATTAAGCACACACTTTAGAATAAGTGTGGGCACTCAGAGAGAAAGTGAGATATATGTGCTAGACCTGCACATGGGCTTCTCAAGAGAGAGAAAAAGAAGCATGTGGGCACATGTTCCCTTCAGTTTTATTTAACCCAGACCACACTTTGTGTCATGTTAGCTCTGGGTGCCTATTCTGGTGTGAGTCTCAAGCTCCACCTAGAAAGGCCTCTGTCATCCATTAAGGAGGTGCCAATAAGATTGAAAGAAGAAATTCCATTGTTTAGGTTTTTCTATTGGAGGTATTCCCCTTTATTAAAATGAGATTATGAGGAGGTTCAAGAGGTACCTTGTATAGATTTACAGATAAGAGAAGAGTCACAAGGGAGTTGCCTGGGCATGTCGCAAATAAGCACAGAATTACACAGGGGAAAGCAAGGTCAAACTCAGAGGTTACATACATTTTGACCCCAAGCCTGGTTTATTGCTATTTTAACATTTTCATTAAAAATATTTCTCAAAATAATATCTTTATGCAGACAGTCCTCACAGCAGTTTTCTTGGTAGTTGTGTCAGAGTCCTTGATTTTCAGCTTGTTGTTGTTGTTAGGTGCCGTCGAGTCGGTATCCGACTCATAGCGACCCTCTGTACAACAGGGGAAACACTATTGTCAGTGCTTCTCTGCTGTTCATAGGGTTTTCAATGGCAGATTGATTTTTGGGAGGGGGTTGCCAGGTCCTTCTCCCAGCCTACAGCACCTGGTGTTCCCAGGCAGTCTCCCATCCAGGTACTAACCAGGCCCGACCCTGCTTAGCTTCTGAGATCTGACGGGATCGGATGCCACAGGGCTATAGCTGCAGGCTGATTTTCAGCTAGTGAGACTTAAACCAGATCCTGGGGTGAAAGCTCTTTCCCTTTCCATTTCCCCCAAGTTTCCCTATCTTTCTATCCTGCTTCATCCTCACTTTGTTTGCCCTACTTGAAATCGTAATCCAGCTAATGTTGCAGAAAAATTTAAATCAAAAGTTAAGATGTTATAATGTTTACTTAAAATATAATTACTTAATGTTCCTTGTTTAAAATTTATACATTCCATACCATAGGTCACCTCCCGTCTCCTTGCTTCTTATCTGCCTGTCTCCACCTGTAATCCACTTCCCAATTTCTTACAACCGCTAAACTCAGTGTATTAAATGTACTCTCTGCCCTGTAATCCACTTCCTGATTTCTTATATCATGTAGATGTTACCTACCTATTTCCATGGTACCTAGCTTAACCCACCTACAGATGATCATGTAGGCAGTGCCCATGTGGTCTTGGCTGACAACCCCCACCCTGTGAACTATATAATCCCAGGAGTACTAGGCTTTGGGGTCAGTCCTAAGAGGACTCATTTCCATGGGCTGACCTTGCTATAGCAATACATTTTTCATGTCACCAAACTGAGTCTCTCGAAGTACTTTTGGTTTTCTCATGCTGCTTCACTCTAAGCTGTTTGCCTTATTTCTGACCTGCTGCTGGATCTCAGCTAATTTCTCTATCTATCCAGATCCCCAGAGCACTTCTAGCCAACTTTCAGAATCATCACCTACCCCATTCTACTCCCACCCAACCTGTAGATCTGGAGAGGAAATATTAGAACTATTAAGGAGGGTGTGACAAGGTCTGATGAAGTTCTAATAGCAGTGTAGGAGAGTGAGTTAAGTTTTAAGTGAACTGAATGTGTGTCAGCCAAGTAGAGGTGCTAAGGAGTGTTAGGTAGCTAGCTTAGGCATTAACAAGCAATATGGAGGAAAAGGGGATTAAAAATGGCTTTTGCTCTTCCACCATGACGAAGTCACATATGTCTCTGAGGACATTGGAAGGACATGTTCAAATGAGTCCCCCACAATACCTGAGCCCTCAGGTAATTTACAAAACAAAGACTCTAGGCCCATGTCACACCAGGAGCCCAGAGGTGGGCACCCAGGGCTAGTGTCACACTGGGTATGCCCTAGTTTGAATAAAACTAGAGGGACCGTGCACCTACTCTCTCTTCTTCCACTCTTTCCCCACAAGCTCTCCCCTCTCTCTCTCTCTCTCTCTCTCTCTCTCTCTCTCTCTCTGTCTCCCCCCCGCCATCACTTTCTTCCTCTCCACTCCTCTCTCCAGTAACCACATCCACACCTCTCCCTTCTCTTTGACCTGCTATCTTCTCTGTTTATCCATGGCACTTTGTCTTCTAAAAGCCTGCTTAACTCTACTGTTCTCAGGCTTCTTTATCTTCCTCTGAGAAATAGAAGCATCCTTATACCTAGTCACCCAGGGAATGAGGTTTTTCCAATTTCTGTTCCAGATTTACCTAAGCTTCTCCAGGTGCCTCAATTTTCCCAGTAATTATTCCTTAAAGGTGTACTATCTTCAATAAAACCATTATATACTCTCTACTATAACTTCTGTGTCAAGTATAAATTCTTTTATACACCAAGTACGAGGACTCAGGTTTTGCTGCCAGATTCCTGGACTGGTGCTCTAGACCCTTCTGTCTGTGCTCCCTGCATCTTCCAAACAATAGGAAGACCTAGATACAGATCCAGAGTTCAAGTCCAAAAGTGAAGGGTGGGGTATAGATTTGGAAGTCTCAGCCATACTGAAAGCTATATAGGTGTGATTAACCACAGAAGGATCCATAGGACACTTTGGGCTTTTTGATTAGTTTCAGGGCTTGGGGACAGACACACCCAGGTTTAGGGCCAGGCTCTTCATCTACTTGCGTCCTTGGCAAATTGTTTAATCTCTCTCACTCTGTTTCCTTTTCTATAAAATACCAAACCTTCTAGGAGTGATATGAAAGGAAGTTTGTTAATGCACATGCCATGTCCAGCACAGTCCCTCAGCCATAAGATGCTTACTTGTCTATTGACAAGGGCATCATCACACCATGAAATGCAAATGAATTTTTCAAACTATAGATCTGCCAAGCCAAGGATCTCCTAATGGGGTTCAATACCAAGGATGTCCTGAGGGATCTGTTTCGGCAGTGTGTGTGGAACTGGATGACCTCCACTACTTGAGCTTCTGGAGTTCCATGCTGTGAAGGCCAGGTGTTTGAATAAGTCCTTGTGTTGTGGGTATCCACATTCAGCTCCCTCATCATGCTTAGTCCCCATCATCACACACACACCCCACATTAGACCCTAAGCTGTCTGGGGGGCATCTTTCGGTTGCTCCTTCTTCAGTGTTGGGAAGGTAGGAGGAGGAAGTAGAATCAAGTAAGAAGTGTCTGGGTGTTGGGCAAGAGGATGGCCTTTGACAGAAAAATACCTAGAAGATCTCACTCGTCAAGCTCCAAGACCTTGAATTAGTAATTCTGTCTTCAATGTCCGCACCTGAGGGCCAGTCTTGGATTAACAGGCAAGAGCAGACTTCCTAACTCTTCCTCTCAGAGGTCCATCTTCCTGGATAGATAATCTCCCCTGAGCATCTTCCCAGACAGATAATCTCCCCTGAGTTTCTTCCCAGACAGATAATCTCCCCCCAGCAGATACAGTCATTCATTCATTTATTTATTCATGTAACTAGCTAGGCTATATCTGGGACACAGACATGAACAAAACAGACCTTCCCTGTCCTCATGGAGTTCATAGTCCAGCTGGCAAGGCCAACACAATGACTTCACCCACCTCAGGTTTCCCAAGACCAGAAAAGTAGGCAGGGACAGTGAGAGCTGGCTGGGCCTTTGAGGAGATTGTTCTCAGGCAGAAGTGGAGCAAGTGGCAATGAGACAGAGGCATCCTGTGCAAAGGTCGGGATAGTTATTTATATTACCTCAGCCCTCTCCAAACCCTTTCCTATTCCAGCTCAGCTTCCTGCCTCCCATTCAGAGAAGAACTGGCTTTGGGAACATGTGAGATTCAGGTTTTACAATAAGGTTTAAATTGCAAATGAATACAAGCTGGAATTGTGACTAGACTTCTATCCCTGTCCCAACTTCAATGGCTCCCAGGCTGGGAAGGAAAAGGAAGGCAGCAGTCAAGGTTAGGGTGCAGCCCTGTTCCCTCACTCCCTCTCTCCCCTCAGAACTGAAAAAAAAAATGAACCATTCTTTTCTTTCCTTTCCTTTTCTTGTTTTTTTTTTTTCCTTTCTTTCTCTCTCTCCCACCCTATACATACTCCCCCTCCCTCTCTCTCTCTCTTTTTGTTGTTGTTTTGAAACAGTCTCACTATGTAGCCCAGGGCGGCCTCAAACTCACAATCCTCCTGCCTCAGCCACCTAAGTACTGGGATTACAAGTGTGCATCATCATACCCAGCATCAACCCATTATTACACACACACACACACACACACACAAATACCCTACTATAAGTATCTGAGCCTCCCTTATGTGCCAAAGTGTTATGAGCAGAACTTCAACCCCACAAAAATACTGGGTTCAGGTTCAAGTGCAGGTTCTATGTGTTAAAATCTGAGGGTTTGGGTTCAGTTCAGGCTCAAGTTTAAATCCTGTGTGTAGATGAATGACCTCCACTTGGCACAGGGTAGCCAGATTGGGGAACAGGTTCACATTGTGGAAGCAGTATTGCAGCAGTTACAGCATTTAGGGAATTCCAGGACTGGTAAATTACAAAAATAATTGGGTGCTGAACTTGGGTTGTCTATTCTTGTATTTGACAAAATAAATATATTTAACAAGGTAATAAATAATCAACTTCCATCACTGTCACTTCATAAAAGACATTTGAACCCTAAAAACAAAGAAAAATCTCAGAATTTAGATCAATCCTTTAAGTAGACTTTACTGCTGAGCGCAGTGGTGCACGCCCATAATCCCAGCTACTTGGGAGGCTGAGGTAAGAGGGTTGCAAGTCTGAGGCCAGCCTGGGCTACATAGACTTTACTAAAAATAATTACATTTATTTTATTTTTCTCATTTCTCTTGGGCCTGATGAAAGAAACCCTTATGAGGGACCAGCACCAATTTTCTAATGGGCATTTGAGGACAGTGAAAAATGAGGCACACAGAAGAGAGGCATTAGTTGGAACAAGTGTGGCAGGGGGAGCCCAGTGTCACAGAAACAACCTTGGAGGCCAGTAGTTTGTGGTTAGATTTACAGCACCAACAATTTCTCCTAGGTAAATGACCAACTCTTTCTGGCCTTAGCTACCTTTGAAATGAGCAGACAAACAGATCCCTTAGAAGTTTGTGTGGGCATTAAATGCAAAAAGTATAAAAGGCACTGGACTATGAGACACCTAGAACTTAATTGTTGTTGATGGTAGGTGCTGTCCAGTCGGTATCCGACTCAAAGCGACCCTACGTACAACAAGCAAAACACTATTGTCAGTGCTTCGCTGTTGTTCATAGACTTTTCATTGGCAGATTGATTTTTGGGAGTGGGTTGCTGGGTCCTTCTCCCAAGCCTATACAGCACCTGTGTTCCCAGGTGGTCTCCCATCCAAGTACTAACCAGGCCCAACCTTGCTTAGCTTCCAAGATCTGATGGGATCAGATGCCACAGGGAACTTAATTAGTGTTTAGTAACTAGTGCATTTCATCTTTTGGGGAAACTGAAACTCAGAGTGGACTTCGTCCACCTGGGATGACATAGTCTTCTCTGAAGATGAAGTGGGGTTTCTCAACATTCACGAACTGTGGAGTGCATCAGAATCACTCGGGAAGCTTGTTAAACATACAAATGACCAAACTTTATCCAGGAGCTTCTGATTCAAGGGCTTTAAGGTGAAGCTCTGACAGCAGTATTTTAACAAGCTCTCTAAGTGATTCATATGCATGTGGAAGTATGAGAACCTCTGTACTAGATAACTCATTGAGATACTCATCTAATAAACATGTGCCAGGTGTGGACAGAGGCAAAGAAAACATGGTTTTGAAATACCATTACCTAGCACAGGGCCTGGTGCACAGTGAGCACCTATCAAATTGTTGTCAAATACCAGTAATATCATTCAAGATGGTGCATCTTACAGGGGAGACAGATATATAAATCAATGAATAAATTGGGCACAGAGGCAAGAGTAGGCGAGGGGAACAAATGCTGCCTGAAGAACTGGAGATGTCAGAAAAGGTTCCTGGGGAAGAGGACATCTGACAGTTTAAAAGATAAGGTTTACTAGCCAGAGGAGTGGTGTGTGTAAAAACTGAAAGGTGTGACAGAGAATGAGTACATGTGTCTGGATCTTAGCATACCAGGGAGAATGGTGGGAAATGAAACAGGAAGAGATGTGTGGGTTTGAGGACTAGATTGGGATCAACTTCGTGATGAAGTCCGTGGGGAGCCAGGAGGATTTTCAAATGGGGGACAACAATCAGATTTTTCACTCTAGAAAGACCAGTCCAGTGTGGACAATGGGATAGCATGGTCCATACTGCAGGCAAGAAGAACAATTAGGAAGCTTTTGGAATGGTCCAAAAGAACGTTGGAGAAAATCCAAAGTAGAGTAATGGCAGTGGAGTGTGGAGAGACTAATCCCAAAGATTTTTAAGTACTTTTTTCCAGTGAGGAACATGCCATCTCAAAAGATGCCAAATGGGTATATTGATTATCTCAAGCTGAAATCAGCTTGAGGAACTGTAACTGCAGGTAGGGCCATTTGACTTGTCTTCCCTAAATGTTGTTGTTGTGAGGTGCCGTCGAGTCGGTATCTGACTCATATCGACCCTCATAGGGTTTTCAATGGCTGAGTGCTTCGGGATTGCCTTGGGAGTGGATTGCCAGGCCCTTCTCCCATTTCTTGCGGTGCTGGGAATTGAACTCGGGGCCTCAGAGACTGCAGCACAGCGCTCTACCCACTGAGCTAAATCCCAGCCCTCCCTAAATGTAACATGCCATATTCTTTCAGGAGAGATGTGCTTTACAAACCAAGCCTGGAAATAGCCCTGGTCACTAAAGACTGGTAGTTAGGGCTGCAAGGAACTAAATAAATAAACTCTTTGCAGTAACTCTTATTTTCCAATGGCTACTATATCCTGCCCTCATGTACCTCTTAGTAATATCCCTAGAATTTACTACCCTGGCCCAGATATCCATTTGTCCTATCATTTCTATTGTTCCTTGTCTTAAAAGTACAAAATATAAAAGCAAGATGCTTTTGTCATTTCCTCAGAAATTACTTTCTTGTGATGATCCCATGTACATGTAAAATCAATAAAACTTTTATGCTTGTCTCATGTTAATTTGCTCTTATATAAATCAGGTACCAAAGAGCCCAAATAAGAACTGAAGAGGTTAAAAGGGATCTCTGTCTCCCCAGTACAACTGCTGAGATTCTGTCATCCCTGTGTGGCATTTTTCAAAGCTTAATGGAAAAAATTATCTATGAGGCTATTAATTTTGATTGTGTGCATAACTGATGTTCATTTTGAAAACTTTGGAAAATGCAGAAAAACATAATATAGTAGAAACTACCTATAATGCCATAATACAGAGATAATCACAGTTGTATGATTTGCTATATTTCCTTCCAATTGTTTTACATAAATATTTTCTGTTTTAAAATGTAAATTTATTGTGATTTATTTAATCTTCCCATTTTTTGGATATGTAAATGGTTTTATCAGTACTGGGATTTGAACCTAGGGCCTCGGCAAGCACTCCATCACTGGGCCCACCTCTAGCCCCTTTTTATTTTTTATTTTGAGACAGAGTCTTGCTAAGTCATGCAGGCTGCCTCCGGCCTTAAACCTGTTATCTTCCTTCCTCCATCTCCCAAGTTGCTGCGACTATAGGTATGCACCTTCCCTCCCAACTTGTAAATTGTTTTCCTGTTACAAACAACACTCAGCTGGAGATGCAGCTCAGTGGTAGAGCACTTGCAAAAGTATGTGTGAGGCCCTAGGTTCAACCTCACAGTACTGCAAAATAATAAAGAAAGAAAGAAAGAGAGAGAGAGAGAAAGAAAGAAAGAACAGAAAGTTATAATGAACATCCTTTACATAAATTTTTGTCCATATCTTCATGGGTTTTTTGTTTGTTCGTATTGTGATGGTATCTCACTATGTGTAGTCCCGGCTGGCCTTGAACTTGTGACCCTTCTACCACCAACACTCAAGTGCTGAGATCGTAAGCATGCACCATCATACCCGCCTTTCTTTGATTCTTTGGGTTTTTTGTTTTGTTTTATTTTGTTTTGTTTTGTTTTGTTGCAGTGCTACCACTGAGCCACATGCACAACCCCTTTCATTTTTATTTTTGAGATAGGATCTTGCTAAATTGCTGTGGCTCACCTTGAACTTGCAATCCTTCTACTTCAGCCTCCCAAGTTCCTGGAATTATAGGTAAACACCACTGTGCCTGCCTCTTTGATTATTTTCTTAGGACAGATTCTTGAAGTAAGATGATTAAACCAAAAGGAATTATTACATTTGTGATTCATAAATTACCTTCCAGATAAATTGCTTAATTACTCTCTAAAAAGAGTTTATGCTTTTATGACAACTATAAAGAGCCTTATTTCATCTGATACATAACTAGGTAAATTCTTTCCTTAAGCATGATGTAAAGATCACATTTCTGTTTCAATTAATTTTCTATAAGCCACACTTCCAATAGCAATCATAGCAAATATTTTCTAGTTTTTGCTACATGCCAGACACTGTGCTGGGTGCTTAACCTATGTTTTCTTTTTTAATTTTCACAATACTTTTATGATATAAGGACTATTATTATCTTCTTGTAAATGAGAAACTTGAGGCTCAGAGAGGTGGGCTAAGGGACTTGTCCTACGTCATGTATGAGGAAACAGAATATTATAAACTCCAAATAATTTGCCATCAGTCTCTGTCAGAAAGTATATCTAAAGCCAGAGGCCACAAGCCTTAGTTTCAACCAATGAGGAATCTTCAAAAGAAAACTATTGGTGAAGGTGTCAATGTCCACTAACCATTGCATCTTGGAAAAATAATGATAAGAATAGGGAAAATTTACATATCAGTTACCATTAAATTTATGTTAAATCTGTATTTCTTCCATGTTCTGTCACAATAAAGTTGACTTTTGGTTATGGACTATTTGTGTCCCCCCAAAATTTATATGTTGAAACTCTAACCCACATGATGATATTATGAAATTGTGCCTTTGGGAGATAATTAGGATTAAATCGGGTCATAAGGGTTGAACCCCATGATGAGATCAGTGATGTTATAAGAAAAGAAAATATACCAAAGCATCTTCTGTCTGCCATGGGAGAGCATAAGAAGGTAGCTGTCTGCAACCCGGGAAGGACCAGGAAGGAGGCCCTCAACAGAACCCAACCAGGCTGACACCCTGAGCTCAGACTTCTATGTTCCAAAACTGCTAGAAAAATACCTGATGTTTAAGCCACACAGTCTGTAGTATTTTGTTATGACAGCTAAGACAGTTTTTAGCTTTGTTTACTTAGAATGGCAAAAGCTTTCCTTACAACACTTCAAGTTGACCTTACTGATTTCAAGGATCATTGACTAACAGACTTGAGAACATAAATATTTTTATAGGAATTACTTTTATTAAAATGTTTGTTGTGTGAAACTGAGTTGTTTGCTCAAGGTCATTGCATTGGTGAGGTGGTGCATTGTGGTGACAGAGAAATTGTACTGAAGCAAACTTATAGGAAGAAATATTTATTGGTGGTGTACAATTAATGGATCTGTCTATAATGGCAGCAGGACAGGCATGGTAGCAGCAGGCAGCAGGGCAGTCTTGGCAGAGCCTATAGCACATAATTTCATATCTTAGAGATCACAAAGCAGAGAACAGCAGGAACTGGGGCTCCAAATAAAATCCTCCAAAGGCCTGCCCCCAGGGATCCACTTCTGCAAAGCTAGAATCCCATCTCCCAAAGTCCTCATTGCCTCCACAAACAGCACTATCAGCTGGGGACCCAGTGTTCAAACACATGACTTTTGGGGTACATTTAGATCCAAACCATAATAGTCATATACTATGTTTATCATAAGAGGCTGAACTCACCCATCAACTTACGATAATTAACTCTCTGTGACTCCCTATAATTTCCTTGGCTTTGTTAAGTCACTTTACTAGTGACTTCACTTGTTTTTTGGCCAGTGTCATGACCACAGCCTTCAATATGTGTTCTCATGATGTTGTTGTTGTTAGGTGCCGTGGAGTCGGTATCTGACTCATAGCGACCCTCATAGTTTTCAATGGCTGAGTGCTTCAGGATTGCCTTGGGAGTGGATTGCCAGGCCCTTCTTCCATGTTCTCATGATACCTATATCAATTTGTTCTTTTGTAGCTGTCATCTAAATTTGCAATTACGAGCTAAATTAATTAGATTATTTTATTATCTCCTCCCTCAATTAGATTATAAACTCTATGAGAAATGAGACTATTCTTGTTTCTGGTCCACTGTATCACTAGTATTTAATATAGACCCTGTTGTTGTTGTTGTTGTTGTTAGGTGCTATCAAGTTGGGTCGACTCATAGAGACCCCATGTATAACAGAACGAGAAACACTCTTTGACAGTGTGCCATGCCCCACATTATTGTCAGTGCTTCTCTTCTATTTGTAGGGTTTTCAATGGCAATTGTTTCGGGAGTGTATTGCGAAGTCCTTCTCCCTAGCCTGCAGCACCTGGTATTCTCAGGTGGTCTTGTATCCAAGAACTAACCAGGCCAACTCTGCTTATCTTCTGAGATCAGGTGGGATTGAATACTAGGGTGCTATGGCTGCAAACGGCATATAGTAAAAATGATATTATTTATTAGTTTTCCTAATAAATACTGTCTGGCTCCCCAACAAGCTTCCACACCAAAAAGTTCTCAGAGATAAGAGACGTTGTATTGCTCACCACAGAATGCCAGTGACTAGTAATTTCTCAATAATTTTTTAATACATGTATGATTGAATGAATGAATGGAAATAAAGACCTGAGGTACAGAGAGAGAAAGTTACTAGGCCAAAGTCATATAGCAACTAAGTGGCAGAACCATGATTTGACATCAGGTCTAGATGATGGATTTAAAACTCCAGACTTTCTCTCCTGCTGCTTCCCAGAGCAGGACAGATGAGCACAGCTGGGAGAAAGAAATGAGGTAAATAACATTTAGCTTCCTAAGCCAGAGCTTCTACTCCCTCCTCCCACTGGTCAAGTGACAGTGTATCACAGCTGTCAAAGTCAACACTGATAGGTAAAGTAGCTTCCGGACTAGAAGCCCAGCTCCTCTTTGTGCCTACATGGCAACCGTGCATGATCTCAGAAGGTACAGAGAGCTGCAAGCCACAGAAATGGCTCCTGGCCAGGAGTCCAGAGGCCCATGCTCAGATCTTGTCTCAGCAAGTCAACTAACCCCTGTGAGAACACTCTGAGAACTCTCTTAACCTTTCTTCTTCCTTTTTTTTATTTCTGCTAGTGTCATGAGTTTATTGCAAAAACCATATAAATAACACATCAAGAAGAAGCCTACCATCGTGCCAACTGTCAGAAAGCCTGCCTTCGCTCAATTATGGCTAAATTTTGTTTTATTATTAGTATTGTTGTTACTACTACTACAGTGCTGGAAAGGGTTGAACCCACAGCCATGCACATGCTAGGCAAGTGCTAACCACAGAGCTGCATCCCAGCTCCTTTTTTATTTTTAATCTTGATACAGGGTTTTGCTAAATTGCACAGGCTGCCTCCGGCCTGGAACTCACAATCCTCCTGCCTCAGCCTCCCCAGTCACTGGGATAACAGACATACACAATGGCAACCAGCATTAAATATGTTTAAATTTTCAAATACCATTTTTGTCAGGAAGTTTCCAAAATTTGAGTAGAAAATACTTTGGTGAATGGGCAACTAGTTCAATTACTCAGTACTTTTAGGAGTACATCTTTTTTAAGACATATAAAATAATTCTGATAATTACACCAAAGCAAAGTTCTGGTTAAAAAGAAAAAAGGAAAGAGCCAGGTGTGGTGGCACAGGCCTGTAATCCCAGCGGCTCAGGAGGCAGAGACAGGAGGATGGCAAATTTGAGACCAGAGGCAGTCTGCATAATTTAGCGAGACCCTGTCGAAAAAAGTAAAAAAATGGGCTGAGGGGTGCAGCTCAGTGGTCCAGCACTTGCAGAGCATGCAGGCACAAGGCCCTGGGTTCAACCCCCAGTACCACAAAAAAAAAAAAAAAAAAAAAAAGGAAAGAAAAAAATTATTTTATGGTTAAAAGAACTGGTTTGTGATATGTTCACTTAACATTTTGGATATTCCCTTCAGACCTCTTACCAAGAACTTTAGTTTTACTGAGAACTTGGGGTTGAAACAAGGGTCTTGCATGTGCTAGACAAATGCTCCACCACTAAGCTATAGCACCAATCCCCTTCTTTAAAACAAAAATTTTTTGAGACAGGATCTCACTCAGTTGTTCAGGCTGCCCCTGGCCTCAAACCTGAGATCCTGCCTCAGTCTCCCAAGTCACCAGGGTTACCGGTGTGTGCCACAGTGCCCAGTTCAACTTTGGATTCTTCCTATGTAAAAATGGGAATAACAATTCCTTTCCCAAATACATTGTGAAATTCACATGGGATAATATATGATTAACATTTGAAAGAGTGTGGTATGCCAGGCATGGTGGCATATACCTGTAATCCTAGCAACCTGGGAGGCAGAGGCAGAAGGATCGCATGTTCGAGGCCAAGGGCAGCTTGTGCAACTTAATAAGACCCTATCTCAATTTAAAAAGAATAAAGAAGTGGATAAGGGTACAAGTCAGTGGTAGAGGGCTTGCAAAACATGTGTGAGGCCCCAGGATCAGCCCCCCAGTATGGAAGGAAGAAAGGAAGGAGAGAAGGAAGGCAGGCAGGCAAGCTGGCTTAGAAAGTTTTCAACAAATGACACTTATATTAGTTATCTATTTCTATGTCACAAATTACTCTTGAATTTAGCAGAGTGAAATATAGACACTTATTATCTCACTGTTAATGAGGATTAGGAAACCAGAAGTAATTTAGCAGAGGTGGTTCTGGCTCAGGGTCACTCATGGAGTTGTAGTCAAACTGTCCACTAGGGGCCTCAGGCTGCAGTCCTACCAAAGATTATTGGGATTAGAGAAGCTTCTAATTCCTTGCCATGTGGCTTCTACGCAGACTACACATAACATAGGAAAGTGAGTTTGTAAGTGACTTCCCCAGAGTGAAAGAGCCAAGAAACAGAGATCCAAAGAGAGAAGCCATAGTCCTTTATAACCTAGTTTTGGAAATGATATATCTTGTGTATTATTGGTCACACAGACCACCTTGGTACAATATGGGAGGAAACCACACAAGGGCTTTAGTATGGGGCAAAACCATTAAGGGCCACCTTCGAGGCTGTATACAACACTTTGTTGTTGTTGTTGTTAGGTGCTGGGAATTGAACTCGGGACCTCAGAGACTGTGGCGCAGTGCTCTACCAACTGAGCTAAATCCCAGCCATACAACACTAATAACAGTAATTATTATTTCTTTTTTTTTTTTTTTTTTTTTTTGGCAGTACTAGGGGTTGAACCCAGGGCCTCATGCTTGCATGCTTTACAAGTGCTGGACCCCTGAGCTGCACCCCCAGCCTTTTTTTTTTTTTTTTACTTTTTGAGACAGGGTCTCACTAAATTAGGCAGACTGCCTCTGGTTTCAAACTTACAATCCTCCTGTTTCTGCCTTCCAGATCCCTGGGATTACAGGCATGTGCCACCATGCCTGGCTATTTATTATTTCTTAATCTATTTAGAATTCAGTTTCTTGGCCCAACCCCTGGAGCTTCTCATTTAGAAGTACTGCAGCAGCCATCAAAAAGCAAGATTTTTTTATATGGTTATCTGAATACAGAGGCGAATTATTCAACAGAAGCACAAAGTACAGGGTGTCAGAAAATCAAGGAAACAAAAAGACTTGGAGAAATATTTTATGTTTGGCATTTTAAAAATGTTGAAGTAGTTACCATGGAAAAT
This sequence comes from Pedetes capensis, assembly GCA_007922755.1. Taxonomy (NCBI): domain Eukaryota; kingdom Metazoa; phylum Chordata; class Mammalia; order Rodentia; family Pedetidae; genus Pedetes; species Pedetes capensis. The sequence goes on from VMDO01002202.1 coordinate 163,921, forward strand.
TAAGTTTTTCTGGACTTCCATGTTTTTGAGATAGACTTTATTTTTTAGAGCACTTTTAAGTACACAGCAAAATTGAGTTCAGTAGATTTAGCCCAAATCTTATTTTTCGTTGCATGTGTAGTAAGAAGTGAGGTCAGTGTTTTTTCCATGGTTAGGGCCCTGTCTGCAGTCCACATTTTGAGAAATACTGTTCTCCCACCAATTCCATCTCCTGGATGAAGCATCTTTTGTTTCCCCAATTTAGCAGTTGCTCCACTTCTAGTCTCTTCTACTTTTCTCTTCTGGCTACTAAAGGAATCCTCTTCTTCAGAATCTTCTGAGCCCCTCCTATCTATAAGAACAAAACCCTAGTGGTTAACCTATTCACAAGCTATCTATGAAGCTAAAAAATAAGCAATGTCTAAAAGAAGTAAAACACACAAGAGAAGAGAGGTTGTGGGCCTGCCACTGTGCTGAATGTCATCCTCACCCTGTGCAAAAGGGGCCAGTGGGCAAGGCCCATGCAAAGCAGCTTCCTGTGTACAGAGATTGTGAGCATTTCCCCAGCTCAGCCCAGGGGAGGCCAGGCCAGATATTCCAGGAACCAAAGATTTCTCCAGGTATCCTGCACAGGCTGGTCCACTCCCTTGCCCCAAGGCCCAGACCCCTTTCTTTTCCCATCTCAATTTTGGACACATTTCTTTCTACTTCTTAGTCTGACTTTGAAATTCTTGTTTTTTTCAAACTTCTTTTTCAATTCAAATTCCTAAAGGTAATACATGTATGTGATTTAAAAAAAAAAAAATCTCCTACCCCAAGGTAAATGGTGTCTTGGATACCCTTTCAGACATGTTCTATGAATTTATATATGTAACTCAGCATGCGCATGCGCTCTCTCTCTCTCTCTGTCTCTCTCTCTCTTTCTCTCTGTGTGTGTGTGTGTGTGTGTGTGTGTGTGTTTCTGTCTCTTTCACACACACAAAATAAAAAGTTAGAGAAAACTGTATGTTCTGGTCTACACCTTGCTTTTTTACCTATCAGAATATCTTAGAATTCTTTCCTCATCAGCATAGAGTATAGCTCTGTCAACTGAGAAAAAAATCAACCTAATGAAGACCAAAGAAAACTACATTTATTTGGGGCTAATTAATATTGCAATCCTGGAAAACAGACTGAAGCAATCTTGAAAATGTGCTCTGAGGTATTAAAAAATGGCAGCTATATTTATAGTTTTAAACCACAAGGGGATTAGTCAGAAATTATGATCGGTTCTGGCAAAAGTTAAGCCATTTTGTAAGAAAGGGATTGGGAGCAGTCTGCCTGTGGGTCATTTGGGGAAAGGGGTTCATTGTAGGTAAATTCAGTATGGGTAAACAATGTTTCAGGAAACTGTGGGTTTGGCCCAGTCAAAAGGTCAGCTCAAATCTGGGGTGGTCAGCCCAGTTCAAAGATTCAGCTGTGGAAGTTTCTCAGATTGGATTAACAATGGCCTCCTGACTCTATGTTAAACTCCTTGAACCAATGCTGCTCCATTTTGTTTTTTCCCTTGACAGATCTACATGATTTCTTAAAGGACTGCATAGTATTCCATTATCTGGATACATCCTCATTTATTTAATCAATCTGCTTTGGGTGGATGTTTAGACTGTTTGCTTTGTTTTTTGCCTAGTACAAACTACAACGAATAGCCATGTGACTTCATATGTAAGAGAGAGCAAATCTGTTTGATAAATCTCTAGGGGTTGAATCATTAATTAAAAGATACCTGTATTTCTAATTTAGATGTTAACCCAAAGATGATTCACCAATATCCACTCACATAGTTCTTTCTCACACTTTTTGCAACACTATTATTACTCTTTTCTGATATTTTAATTTTTGCCAATGAGTCAGAAAATAACTCATTTTAGGTTTATTAAATTAATAATGAGTGAGACTATCTTTTCATGTTTATTAGTCGTGTGTAAGCTGTTCTTTTTCTGTGAGCTGCTTGTCCCTGTTTTTTACTGGATAGATTTGAGATTCTGTATGAACTTCATTTAGAGGAGCCCCACCTGCCTTATCTCTTCCTACCATCAGCGCGCCACCTGCTCTGTCAGTCCTCCACTGCCGCCTAATGACAGGGATTGGATATACCACATATGTTCACTGACTCCCTCCCTGGGCACATGGATGAGGTTTAGCTCAATTGGTAGAGCACTGCTCCATGCTCTCTGAGGCCTGGGTTTTATCCCTAGCACCACGAAAAAGGGAGAAGGATGTGGCAACCCACTCTAGAAACAATCAGCCATTGAAAACCCTACAACTCAAAGTCAGACACATCTTGCTGGCACCTGACAACAATAACCTTGGAGATAAACTTGCTGTAGGAATCATGCCCTTGGTTAGGCTTGCTGGGATAGACAAATCAAAATGCATCATATTTTGTTAAATTTGAACTTCAGATTAACAGCAAATAACCTCTTATTCTAAGGCTTCCCACTAAATTCCACTTCTTACCCCAACTGTATCTTTCCTCCTTCCTTCATTGTTGTTGTTTGTTTGGTTGGTTTTGTTGTAGTATTGGGAGGTTGAACCCATGGTCTTGCACATGCTAGGCAAGTTCTCTATCACTGAGCTGCACCTCCAGCCTCCTTTTTAATTTTTATTTTGGATCAAAGTCTTGCTAAATTATGCAGACTGCCTCTTGCCTCAAACTTGCACACTTCCTGCCTCAGCCTCCCAGGTCACTGGGATTACAGGGGTGTGCATGGTACTTGGCTTACTTTTCCTCCTTCAATTCTCAATTCTTCATCCATCCCAGTAGTTTCCAAAATAGTGGCTTTCGGTGACGTACAAATAAATTATTGTGGCCAAGACCTTGGCTCTGAATTTGAATCTGAGCTCCACTTTACCAGATGTGAAAATTCATGAAGGTGATACCCTCTCTGCCACCTCTCTTTCCTCATCAGGAAAATAACAATAATGCAGAACTTTCTCCTTCTCACTACTTCACTTCACTATAATATTTTCTTCATCGGGTTGTTACTTGGAACACTAAGACTACCATCTTTGAGCACCAAACACTTAACATTAGTCAGTTCCTGTTGTTATTAGAATTTTTTTAAAAATCCTTTTTCAGGGGCTGGGCAGGAGATGAAGAAGTGTCAGTTAACAAGTACAAAAACACCATTCCACACCCATAATCCCAAACAGAGTGTGGTGGCACATGCCTGTAATCCCAAGTGACTAGGGAGGTGGAAGCAGGAGAATCGCAAATTCGAGACCAGAGGCAGTCTGCATAATTTAGTGAGACTCAGTCTCAAAAGAAAAAGTAAAAAAATGGGCTTGAGGTACAGCTCAGTGTTACAGCACTTGTAAAGCATGCAAGTGTGAGGCCCTAGGTTCAATCCCCCAAAATCGCAAAAAAAAAAAAAAAAAAAAAAATTCACCCATAATTCCAAACTGAAGCAGAAGGAAAATGAGTCCAAAGCAGCCAGAGATCTTGTTTCCATGGGGAAAAAAAATGGCAAAGGGAAAATACAGTGCTAGTGTTTTTGTTGTTTTGTTTGTTTATTTTGGGTTTGTTGTGTTTTGTCTTGATTTTGTGGTTTGTTTGTTTGCTTCTAAACTTTGTAGACCAGGCTGGCCTGGAACTTGTGTGCATCATCTGCCTCAGCCTCCCAAGTGCTGGGATTATATGCCACAATACCCAGCCCAGTTCTAGTGTTTTATAGCATAGTTGAGTGACTATAATTAACAATAATTTACTATCTATGAGCAAAAGCAACAAAGCCGGGGCATTGTACTACTTGACTTCAAAACATGTAACAACACTGTAATACTCAAAACAGCATGGTATTGTGATAAAAACAGATCCATATGCTGACGGGATAGAATAGAGAGCCTAGAAGTAAATGCCACACACCTATAGCCAACTGATTTTTTTTTGTTTGTTTGTTTTTTGTTTTTAAAAAATAAGATTTAGCCAACTGATTTTTGACAAAGGTGTTAAGAACACACATTGGAGAAAGAAGTCTTTTCAATAAATGGTGCTAAGAAAATTGGGTATCCACGTATAATAATGAAAGTAGACCCCTATTTCTCACTACTGACAAAAGTCAAATCAAAACTGATTAAAGATTAAAATGTAAAACCTGAAATTACTGGGCACAGTGATGCATGCCTGTAAGCCCAGTGACTGAAGAGGCAGAGGCAGGAGGATGGCAAATTTGAAGCCAGAGTTAGCCTATGCAACTTAGGGAGACTCTATCTCAAGATAAAAATAGAAAAGGGGCTGGAGGTTGAGCTTAGTGATAGAGTGGTTGCAAAGTATGCTCAAGGCCCTGTGTTCAACCCCCAAGGAACCCTTCCCCAACTAAAACCCCTGAAATTATGAAAGCATGGTGGTGCCCATCTGTAATCCAGCACTCAGGAAGCTGAGACAGGAGGATCAATATGAGTTCAAGGCCAGTCTGGGCTACATAGTGAGTTGCAGACTAGGCTGGGCTATACAAGGAGACTCTTGCTCAAAATAAAAACTAAAACAAACAAACACACAAACAAAAACCACCACTTCGAAACTACTAGAAGCAGATATAGGGGAAACACTTCTGGATATTGGAAAAGCAACAATTTTTTTGATAATACTCCAAAAGTACAGAAAACAAAAGCAAAAATAAATGGGACTACATCTAACTGAAAAGGAAATACATATAACATCAAAGGAAATAATCATCAAAGTGAACAGAAAACCTACAGAATGGGAGAAAATATTTCCAAGCTATACATCTGACAAAGGGTTAACATCTACAGTGTATAAGGAACTAAAAAAACTCAAAGCAACAAAACAACCCAGTTAAAGAATAGGCAATAGGCCTAAATAGACATTTAACAAAAGAAGACATAAAAATGGCTAACAGATAAATGAATAATTGCTCAACATCACTAATCATCAGGGAAATGCTAATCAAAACCACAATGAGATATTACCACCCCAAAGTAAAAATGGCAATTATCAAAAAGACAGAAGAGAGGCTAGAGCATTAGCTCAGTGACAGAGCACTTGCCCACCACATATGAGGCCCTGGGTTTGATCCCCAACCCTGCCAAAAGAGAGAGAGAGAGACAGACAGAGGATTTTGAATATTCCTAACACAAGTAATAAATGTTTGTGTTGATGGCTATGCTAGTTACCCTAATTTGTGTATATGTATCAAAACACGACAATGTACCCCATAAATATGTATGACTTTTAAAAATTTCCTTTTCAGAACAGAATTACTCAAAAGGAAGTCTTAGATTTTGTTAGTATCATTCTAACCCTTGCCAATTTGCTAACTTCTTGTTAAGCTGCATCTAGTCAGACTTTGATCATTTTATTGCATTTGTTTTTAAACTTTCCTTCTATTTACGTCATGACACCAAATTTTCATGTTTTTTTAGATAGATTTAATCTTTAAAATCATGGATTAGATAAGCATAAGTAACTCAATAGTACAGATGGAGGATAAGTGGGAATGGCAAAAATCATAAAGTGGTTTCTGAAATGATTAGAGTTTGGGAAATACTATCCCATTCCTATCCTGGCCATCAATACCAGTCAGAACTTTGTTGAAGGCATTTGAAATAATCTGCTTTTTGTTTTGTTTTGATTTGTTTGGGTTTGGGTTTTGTGACCTTGGTTTAAAGGAAAACTTCACAACTCAGCGCCCCAAGGAGGAGGAATAGCTCAGAGACACAGGACTCTTTCACTTGGGGGCTGCAGTGGTGGGAAAGGAAGGTGTCTGTAAACTGCCGGAGTGGGGGGAGGGAGGCAGTGGAGGGGTGTGGTGAGAGGTGTGGAAGGAGAGACAAGGGCACAGCCAGAGCTGGGGAGTTGGGAGCACAGCATGGGGAGCAAAGAAAGGAGCCTGGGCAGGTTTGGTTTGTTTTTTCCCCTGATATTTAGGGATAGAACCCAGGGCCTTACATGTAGTTTGCAAGTGCTTTACTGCTGAGCTACAGCCCCAGCCATCCTCCTGCCTCCCAAGCTGCTCCCAATACAAGCCTGCGCCACTCGCACCCAGGTGCTTGGGGTTGTTTTTGAGACGGTCTCACTATACAGCCCGCCTGCAGCCTTAGCCCTGTGGCATCTGATCCCCTCAGATCTCAGAAGCTAAGCAGGGTTGGGCCTGGTTAGTACTTGGATGGGAGACCGCCTGGGAACACCAGGTGCTGTAGGCTTGGGAGAAGTATCCAGCAACCCACTCCCAAAAATTAATCTGCCATTGAACACCCTATGAGCAGCAGAGAAGCACTGACAATAGTGTTTCTCCTGTCGTATGTAAGGTCACTATGAGTCGGATACCGACTCGATGGCACCTAACAACACTATACAACCCAGGCTGGCTTGGAACTCCCTAAGTATCCCAGGCTGGTGTGGAACCCGTGATCCTCCTACCTCAAACTCCCAAGTGTTAGGATTCCAGGTGTGTGCCACCATGCCTGGCACAGGCAGGGTTTTAACACAAGAGGAGGGGGTAGGGGTGGAGCTCAGTGGGAGAAAGCTCTGCAATGTCCTGGGTTCCATCCCTAGCAACATACGCACAAACACACGGAGAAGTAAGAATCTTTCAGCAGTCAGAAACTGCAATCCCAGGAGGTGTTTGAGCACAGAGGCCAGGTGATCACGCATCAGGGCTTCTGAGGATCTTTTAAATCCAAAAGTCCATGAATATTGCCTGCAAGTTCCAAAGACTCCTCTTGCTAGGCTGGAGAGATTAGCTGCTAAAGTCAGTTCAGGTCCATTGTTGAATTCCTGTCAAGGGGTTCTGAGTAGGCAACAGAATAAAGACCTTTATGGGTTAGCCATTTTTTCTTTTTCTTTTTCTTCCTTCAAAACAGTAGCATGGCCTTGTAGATAGTATGGTGATGATATTTTAGTCTCAAATTTCCTTTCAGTGTTGGGGATGTAGTTCAGTTTAATGGTAAAGTGCTTGCTTTCCAAGTGTGAGGCCCCAGGTTCAGTTCCCAGCATCACAAAAACAAACAACGAACAATAACAAAAATCTCCTTTCATGTATATGAGTTAAAACATAGCACGTAGGTCTGTGTGGTTTCACATCAGACTGCCTGAATTCAAATCCTTGCTCCTTTAGCTTTGTGACTTTGAGTCAAGTGGCTTAACTTCTCTGTGCCTCAATTTTCTTAACTGTAAAATGCAGAGAAATAATTCCATTTTTATAAATTGCAAGGAATAATGAATTAAAATGCAGTGTTCTTAGAACCTTCTGTTGTGAATTAATCCATAGTGAATACTCAATAAATGTTTTCTCTCATTAAAAATGAAAAGGGTCCCTGGGCGCTGTGGTACACATTTGTCATCCCAGTGACTTGGGAGGTAGAGGCAGGAGGATCTGAAGTTTGAGAACAGAGGCAGCCTTTTTAACTTAGTGAGAACCTGTCTCAAAATAAAAATTATAAAGGGGGCTAAGGGTGCAGTTCAGTGGTCAAGCACTTGCAAAGCATGCCTGAGGCCCTGGGTTCAACCTCCCAGTAGCAAAAATAAAATAAAATAATAAAATAAAATAAAGGGGAGGCTAGTTTGTGGTATAGAACTTGCCTGGCAGGCATGAGGCCCTGGATTCAATTCCCAACACCAAAATAAATAAATTAATTTAATAAAGATGGAAATATATCCAAAAGAAACATTTACATATACTCACCAAAACACAGAGATTCATAATGGCTCCAGACTAGAAACAACCCAAATGTCCAAAGACAGAATAAACAAATCATTATAAATCCATGTAATGAATACTACACAACAATGAGAATGAACACAGCTACACTCAGAAATATAAATGAACCTCACAAACATAATATTGAGCAAAAGAAGTCACAGAAGGCTATGTACTAAATGAGTCCATTTATATAAAATTCAAAAATAGGCAGAACTAGTCGATGTTGTTAGATAAAAATCCAGATAGTGATTTTTCTTGGGGAATGAGTAGTGACCAGAAAGAGGGTTCTGGGGATAATGATAATGTTCTTTATTTCTTTCTTTCTTTTTTTTTTTTTTTTTTTTTTTTGGTACTAGGGGTTGAACCCAGGGCCTCGCACTTGCATGCTCTGCAAGTGCTGAACCACTGAGCTGCACCCTCAACACACACACACCCTTTTTTTTTTTTTCACTTTTTTGAGACAGGCTCTAACCAAATTATGCAAACTGCCTCTGGTCTTGAACTTGTGATCTTCCTGCCTCTGCCTCCCAAGCCGCTGGGAATATAGGGTTGTGCCACCCCGCCCACCTCTGACAATGTTCTTTCTTGATCTACCTACTGGAGTATATTGACTTTGTGAAAATTCCTTAATCTGTTCACTTGTGATTTGTTCATTTTCCGATATGTTTGTTACACTCCAATTAAAAGATTACTTAAAAGTCAAAAAGCAGAAGGGAATAACACACTTAATCTTATGACCAAAAATAATTACCATTATTATTTTGAGGTGAATCCATCTGGGTGATTTTCTATATATGAAGTATAACTGAAAAATACAGTGAATGTTTAAATCTTTAAAAATTAATATAATAAAAGCCGGGCGTGGTGGCGCACGCCTATAATCCCAGTGGCTCAGGAGGCGGAGGCAGGAAGATCACAAGTTCGAGACCACAAGCAGTCTGCATAATTTAGCAAGACCCTGTCTCAAAAAGTAAAAAAATGGGCTGGGGGTGTGGCTTAGTGGTCCAGCACTTGCAAGGCATGCAAGCGCGAGGCCCTGGGTTCAACTCCCAGTACCACAAAAAAAATAATAATAATATAATAAAAGACACATTGCCATTAATCCCCCTCAAAATACTCCCCCTGCTCTATGGCTGCTCTATGAAAAATAGTTCTAGGCCACTCAGCCCCACCAGACACCTCTCAAAGACTGACTAGAACTTGCCTTCCTCCATTGGACCACCAGAATAAGAAGCAGGGGCATTTACCCCCAACTTCTAACCATCATCAGTTGACATCTTTTCCCCAGGGTATTAACCACTTGATATTTCAGTCTTCCTTACCTACTCTTGGGCAAAATGCAATCTACCAACCACAGAAAGCCCTTTGGCAGAGAGTGAGAGGTACAAACAGAAGCCGTGCGTGTGTTTGAGAATGGTAAGTCCTGAGGGAATGTGGACAGGGAGGGAAGTGATGGTATTTGCTGCAGTATGTGTTTGTCATATCATACAATACCAGGAATCTTCCCAAACATTTTCACTTTATTCACAAACGTTCCACTGTCTTATGTTTGGGGGGAGGGGGCAGAGTGAGTTGCATCCCCCAAGAGATAGGTACATGTCCTAACCCCTGAAACCCGTGAATGTGAAGTTATTTGGAGAAAGGCTTCTTCTTTCCAGTGTGGAAGGGCTGAGGCCAGCACCTCACACATACTAGGCAAGTGCTTTACCACTGTGCTATACCCACAGCCGCTCTTCTTATGTTTTTATTTTGAGACAAAGTCTTGCTAAATTGCACAGGCTGCCTCTGGCCTCAAACTCATGATCCTCCTGCCTCAGCCTCCCAAGTTGCTGGGATTACAGGTATGTGCCTCTTGCCCAACTTGGAGAAAGGGTCCTTGAGAGAAAAAAAAGTTTTGTGCCCTTATAAACCTTTTTCCTTTTCAGTGACACTGAAGATTTACCAGTAGAGGGTGCTAGAGAGACATTGAAGAATGAAAGGGTATTTTGTGTCCTGGTTGCCTTGTGCTCCCTTGAAAGGCTTCTGCTACCAGTTTGGCCTTTGCAGCTCCCTGGCTCCTGCAGTATGCGGTATGTGGCAGTCAACAGCAGCTTCCTCTCCACGCTTTCCTGCTCTCCCTCAGGTGGTTCTTCAGAAGAGCACCTACAGTGAGACCGCTCCCAGTGAACAGCTTTCCCCAGCACCCTAAGAGAAGAGATATCAAATCCTAGAGGACAGATTCCTCCAGGACAGCAAGTTCTCTCAACTTCTCTGTCACACATATGTGAGCCATAGACATGTATTCTCCAACAAGGTCTGGATCTCAGCTGTAGGGACAGGTGATTCTTCCCCAGATGCCCTATCTCAGTTATAGGGATAGTTATTGCCTCCCATTTTCCTTAGAATTCTCTTACGCCTTTCTAGCCAGTCTCTCATGAGTCTAATCCCCTTTTATAGGTCATAAATGTTCATATTGAACTTCCCAGTTCCAATTACTAAGTGGCTTCACTCTCTTGGTTAGACTCAGACGGATGAAACAGCGACCATAGGTTGAATGTGCCATGATTTTTCTGATCCTTCTCCTACTAAGAACACACAGGTTGCTTCCAAGTGTTAGCCAATACAAATGAACCTACATATATTTATACCTCTTAGTAACATGTCTAGAATTTACTACCCTGGTCTAAATATCCATTTGTTGTATCGTTTCTTTACAAATATATTGTTCTTTGCCTAAAAAGTATTTTTTAAAAAATCATGGTTTGGTCATTTTTTTTGGACTTTTCTCTAATAAAAATTCTGACATAGAGCTGGGCATGGTGGTGCACGCCTGTAATCCCAGTGACTTGGGAGGCAGGAGCAGGAGGATTGCAAGTTTGAGACCAGAGGCAGTCTGCATAACTTAGTGAGACCCTGTCTCAAAAACTAAAAAAAAAAAAAAAAAAAAAAAAAGAAAGGCTGGGGGTGAGCTCAGGGGTCCAGCATTTGCAAAGCATGCAAACATGAGGCCCTGGGTTCAACCCCCAGTACCAAAAATATATATATGTACATGTAAAATGAATAAAAGTTTTATGCTATTTTTTTTTGGGACGGGGTCCCACTATGTAGCATAGGCTGGCCTCAAACTCATGATCCTCGGGCCTCTGCCTCCAAATTGCTGGGATTCCACAAGTCAGCCACCAAGCCTGGCTCCAACTTTTATGCTTTTCTCTTGCTAATCAGCTCTTATATAAATTAGGCTCCTAAATCCAGCAAAAGAGCACACATAAGAACTAAAACAGGTAGAGGGGATCTCTCTCTCCCCCTGCAAAGTCAACAAGTATGTACTAATCCCAATCCAAGGGTCCTTCTTGTGCATCATGGTGCTCAATGTCTCTGCATTTCAACACTTCTGAACAATTCCTCGTTCTGAACAATTCCTCCTTCTCCTCTTCCTTCTTCTTGTCTTAAAAGAGTACATTGCATTCTTACTTTAATTGCAAGGGACAGAAAACCCAACCTGAACTAGTTTAAACATAAAGAATAATATAGTATACTATAAAAGTATAAACACATGCATGGAAGTAATAAGTACTATGATCAAGATAATTATTACTTCTTCTGTAGAATGAGGGGACTATAACTTGAGGTGGGTACCCAAAGATTGCAATTATATTTGTAATGTTTTTGGTCATAAACTAGGTAATGACTACACAGGTAATTGTTGTATTACTTCTTTATACCTTTTTTGCTTGTCCAAAATATTTTATAACAAAAGGCATGATACACCTGTAATCCCAGTGACTCAGGAACCTGAGACAGGAAGATCACAAGTTCAAGACCAGAGATAGCCTGCACAACTTTGCATGGCTACATATTTGAAGTGTACAATTTGATTAGTTTTCAGATATGTATACTTCCCTGAAGCCATCAACAAAGTTAAGATAATAAGCATTTAGACAACAAATGTGGATACAAAATTTTCCATGTACCCCTTTGTAATATGTTTCTCTCTCTACCCTACTTTCCCCAGGCAATCTGTGATTTTCTGTCACTATAGATTAATTTTTATTTTCCAGGAATCTTACATAAATGGAATCACACAATATGTGGTCTTATTTTCTCATCCTGTTTCAATCAACGTAAAGATTTTGAGATTTATGCAAATTGTTGTGTGTATCATCAATATCTCCCTCTCTCTTGCTCTCTCTTTCCTCCTCCTCCCCCTCCTCCTCCTCCT